>JACXGM010019255.1:0-18501 GCA_016801145.1 Umbra pygmaea
CTCTCTCTTCTATTCTCTCTACCACTTTACTGTACCTGGTCCTCTCTCTTCTATTCTCTCTACCACTTTACTCTACCTGGTCCTCTCTCTCCTAATCTCTCTACCACTTTACTGTACCTGGTCCTCTCTCTTCTATTCTCTCTACCACTTTACTGTACCTGGTCTTCTCTCTCCTATTCTCTCTACCACTTTACTGTACCTGGTCTTCTCTCTTCTATTCTCTCTAACACTTTACTGCACCTGGTCCTCTCTCTCCATTGCAGCTAAGATGAAGTGGAAGGTACCTCTGTATGTGGGGATTCCTCCCGCTCAACGACATGACCACGGTGCCTTCATTCTGCACAGCCATGTGTGTGTGTGTGTTTGTGTGTGTGTGCAGGTGTGTGTGAGACTCAGTTTAAATAATATATAGAGGGACCACAAAGTCCCAATAAAGATAATAAAACATTATTGTTTATTTCCCACAGGGTTAGGATTGGGTTATGGTTAAGGTTAGGGTAAGGGTTATAATTAAAGTTACAAGATGGACAAAAAAGGATAATAGGTTAGTAAAACAAATGCATGTGATGTTGCTTGTGTGTGTGCATATGTCAGTCTATTCATGTCTCAATGTTTGGATTTTTATACCATGCAGATATATGTTTTCGGTGGTAAAAATGAAGAACAAGAATTTAATGACCTTAGGATAATGAAATTAATTAACCCATCAGAACGACAGCCAGGTAACGTAGCTTATGTCCGATGAAACAATGTCTTATACTTTACTTCTTTACCATTCCTTAACATTTTATTTCAATTGTGGCGTTATAACCTCTCTTGACTAATCTGATGAGACTGTGCTACATTTCCTTCTGACTGTTCTTAGTGATGAAGGAGATTCTGTCAGAGTTTGGGCTTCAGGGAGTCAGTCATGGGTGAGTATTTAAATAATTCAGCTTAGCTATCCTGTTCAATCGTCAATTAACATAGTTCTCACTTTTGCAGAATTTTGTTCAAGTTAATGCAGTTTCAATTTCACTGAGCATGCATTTACAGTTATTCAAATTAGGTTTCAGTTTCCAAAAAGCTCTTTCGCACTTGTTTGCTCAGGTTTGTGCCGACAAAAGTTCCCAATATCAAGTATGAGCTTAGCAAGTCTCCGTCCCCTTTTTCTATGAGGACGGATGCAGCTGCCTCTGCACAGGTGGGTCAGATGTAAAGCAGAATACATGCTGAAAACGTGCATGTGGCATTAGGTAGAGGTTGTCAATTTGCAACCATAATGTTAAGTCTTTCTAACCCGTACTTTGTATGTTTCTTGGGCTGTTGTCAAATCTCTAGGTTACACTGCACAGAGAGTTTAGCTCCATCCAGAATGAGGCCATGGACATGATTCATAAGGCTTTCTCCATACTTGGCCAAGAGTTTCAAAAGCTTGAGAGGTATAATATTTTGACCATGGACCCAAGTTTTGCAAATTCTTTCATTAATTCAAACACAATTTCATTACATTCCTTTAGAGAAAGGTCAGAGTTTGCTCAAGCTAAAGCTGCTCTTCTGTATGAGAGAGAAGCTCTCCAAGTTTACCACCAACAACATGAGGATGTAATGTATCAGTCTTAGTGATTAACCTTTATCAAACTACAGTGATGCTTGAAAGTTTGTGGTTTGTTTGATGGTCATGATTTTGGTATAAATAAACTCACTAAATGCTTATCTAAAACCTAATTTGTAATAAAGACATTTTACAAAAGACAAACACATACAGTATATTTAACAAAAATGGTTTATTCAACAAAAATGCAGGTTTCTTGTGTGCAAAAATAAGTGAAACCCTTCATTCTAAAGCTTGTGGCTCATCCATCAGGAAAGATAACTTGGAGTAAACATCTCTAATCGCCACTAATCAGTCATAGTCATCAGTTTTGATGGTTTTTGCCACTCCTACCTACAGAACTCAGCCAAGTGAGTGAGGTTTTTGGGGTTTCTGGCTTGTAGCCTACAGTACCTCTCACTTCAGGTCCTGTCACAGCATTTCAATTAGATTAAGGTCAGGACTTTGTCTTGTCCAATCCAAATCACACATCTTCTTTCTCCTGAGCCATTCATGTTTCGATTTGCTTGAATACTTTGAGTCATTGTCTTATTGAAATACTAATTTTCTGCCCATCTTTAGCTCTGTGACTGATGGCCCGACGTTGTTCAAGATTTTCATGGTGTAAGTCAGAATTCATATTAAAATTAGGTTAGATTCTACTTTAGTGTCATTGCACAGATTACAAAACCATGGCAATTAAATGTTGTTTAACATCTAAACCAGACTGTGCAAAAAAGTAGCAATGGTGCAGATATTACTTCAGATGATGATGGGAAGAAATACAGGATAACTGTTAGTAGGCTATATATGCGGTAGGATATACAGTATATGCATAATGTAAATATGTAGTATGTAAACAGTAATAATATGACTGGGTATAAATTATGTAGAGTATATAATCAATATATAGTGGGAGTGATAAAAAGTAAATGAGCCACTAGCAGGGCCGGCGTGAGTAATCGGGAGAAACAGGAGAATTCCCGGTGGGCCGCTACAGTAGTTGTTGGGCCGGTAAGGTGGCTTGGAAAATGTATTTTATAATCGCTGTACTTGTTGCAGTTCGGACTGGGCCACCTGACTGCAGATGTGAGGTAGGGCGGCCCACTCTTCGAGCACCTCTCCTTCCTCTTATTCTCACATCACACACACGCACGAGTTGTTAACTTGGCTGGCACGCCCCCAAGGCCCACATCGAATGAGCCCTCAAAATAGAATTGGTAAACCAGGGGTGTCATTTAGTTAATTATCGTTTACCTACGTAATATTCGTTCCCAGTGTTTTTCAACGCTGAAAACATTAATAATGTTTATCTAAATTCTATTCACACAACCTCTTTGCCAACGTGTGGAATCACAAATGTTTACTCCCTGCGCGTGATTAATTTACCTCCAACAGTACGTTCAGAAGTCTGTTCTCAGTGTGTGCAACAGCAGAGATGCAGCAGACAAGGTGCCGGACAAAAATAACTTTTTAATATATTAGCTACTATATTAACTCCTGCGTCGGTTTTAGAAATAGAAACACTCTTCCAAAAAAAGCAGACTCTTGGAAAATGTGTTTTCAAAACAATAAAGAAAATAATTGCTGATATTTCAGGCAGGTGTCTAGCTATCTAGCTCTACAGTCAGTCAGCAGCTAGTTAACCAGCATGCAAGAGCTCTGGCTATGTACTGTACTGCAAATAACCTGTATTAACTAGCTAAAGGTATAGCTGAAATATATAGCCAAACTGTCAAAGTAGCTCGTTTTATTTATTTAATAAGAGAATGAAAGACGTACAGTAAAATACAAACACACAGTAAGCCCTCACTCATACCCATATAATTATAATTTTAACCTTTGCTTTACAGAGAATAATGAGACAAACAGGGTGTTACTCCCCTCGAGGTTTAATGAAGGCTTAAGTCGTTCCTGGGTTTTAACAGACACGTATTTGGTGACATGTCTTTACATGCTCCCTTATTGCTACATGTCCACTTTGCCATCAGAACTGGTATAAATAAAACAAAGAAAATGTGAATTTACCGTAAATTCTTGACATACTTGCAGACAATACTTAACTAAATCCCATAGAAAACTAAGAAATAAAGCATAGATTTATGCTATGTAAAATAATATGTTAATTGGCTAGTTACAAACACAGTCGCATAACACAAATAAATGACAAAGAAGTAAATATACCTCTTTGGCCACATGAACCCGAGAGGATACACTTAAAGGGGTATTCCTCTTCATGCTTCACCGACAAACTTATGGATAACTTTACAATCTTAGAATCTTCCTGGGGCTTTCAGACATTAGGCTAGCAAGCCGCAGCACATATCTCCCTGATGTTAGCCAGAGCACCCACATATCTCTCAGATTTTAGCAAGTGCACCCATACAGCTTCTCCATAGCAACAAATTATAATTTCCACATGGCATTATTTCTGTCAATCATATGGTTTTTAACATTATATATGTTTATATTTTAACTGTGAACCATTTTGAAGTGAAATATATGAGTTGCCTTTGAGGGCAGGTACACTCCCACTAAATCACTTGTGATTTCAACCAATTAACTATGTGTGAGTGATTACTGTAAGTTAAAGTTATGTTAGTCAGCTTTAAGTAATGTGACTGTCTTGTGGATAGGTCTCTCCAGAGAGATTGGTTTCCTGAGTCTCTTTCCTTTTCTTTACTGTGGATACACAGTAGCGATTTTAGCCAGCTTCCATTCATTTCTGGGTTCCGTATCGTCTTGTACAATTACTAAATCATTGACTTTCTCATTACACTTTGTTTTGTGCCATTTCTGCCTTTGTTCTAAACTCAATAGGGATTCCTTTTTCCATCTGTGGTAAAACTCACTGACAATACTGGACTCTACGCCATCTCTTGCAGAGGTAGAGGTCTTCCTTTACGAAGTTTCCAAGCGGAGGCAAGATTATTGAGGATTTCATTGTCAAAAGTAAGTTGGGCATAAGAGGCTGAGGACCTGTTGGGTTGCTGAGTAAGTGTGCTGTCATAGGCTGTTTATATTTGCCATCACTTCATTAAGATACTGTAGGTCTGTAAGGGTGAACTGTCGAGTGTTCGGGATGACTGATCCAGGATGGAAATGAACACACATCTGATTGTCTGGATCTGCCTTTTCCAAACTCTGCCCATTTGGCTAGCAGAGGGAGGATTCATGACAAACTCGAATCCTAGTTGTTTAAGTCATTCTTGATCCATTTCCTTTACTGTGTTGAGGAATTCACGGCCCACTGTACAAAATTGTTGCCCTGATATGGTTGGAGTTGGCAAACGTTTCCATGTAGGGCAATGAAAGCATGAAGAGAGAATGCATTGGTTGATAGACCGTCAAGTAAATCGATGTGCACTGCACGAGAGCCCAAGCATGTGAACATTAGTCCATAATGCTTCAGCTCTTTCCGGCCTTCTTTGATTTAAAAAGGACCAAAACAGTCCATCCCACAATACGTGAAGGAAGGAGTGGTCTCCATTCTCTCACGTGGCAGGTCTGCCATTCTCTGTTCTTCAGTGTGATGTCTAAACCTTCTGCACATGACGCAGTGATAGACGACTGATGAAACAGCTTGACTACATCTGAGGATCCAGATGCCATTTGATCTCAACTCGTTCATGGTCATGCCATGCGCCTGATGTTGCACTTGTCTGTGATAGTGATCGATCAGTAACCTTGTTATGTGGTTGTTCTTTGGTAAGGTGACTGGATGTTTGATGTGTGGATGCATGGCAGCATGCTCTACTCAACCTCACACTCTAAGGATGCCCCTGTGGTCTAAGAAGGGATTGAATTGGTACAGCCTACTGGTCTTGTTTTTGGTCATCTCCCTATGTAACTAAAGATCAAGACTTTTGGCTTCATTGGTACTCTGTGTTGTACCCTTATAATTCTTGAGAAATCTTTGGAGTCTGACGATTGCTTTCTCTATTCTTGTCCAGTATGAAGCGATTTAAGGAAGCGATTAGTGAGCGCAGTTGAGGTCTTGTGCACAATGACCCTGCGCACTTTTGGATCTTTGGCATAAAGTTCTCTTACCTTAACATCACCGCTTGGAAGCTCTTCCTGCCAGAGAAACTCTGGACCACTAAACTAATTGGAAGCAATGAGCTCTTTTGCCTTTAGCCCTCGTGACGCATGGTCAGCGAGATTGTCTTCTGATGTCACGTTTCCACTGGGTTGGTTTTGTACTTTCCTTAATGTGCTGTATCCGGTTAGCTACGAAGATATGAAACCGTTTCTTGTCATTGTTAATGTATCCTAAGACAACGTTTCAATCTGTTTAGAAAAATTCTTAGGCGTCTTCAAGCTTGAATTCTCCTCTTGGCAGTGTGGTTACCTTTGTGGGGAATACACTGGTCTTGGCCATGACCAGAGGTGGACATTTACTTGAGTAAACATACCTTTCTGAGTAACTTTGGGTTCATAAGTTTTGGGAAGTCTCTACTACCAAAATATCAGGTAAATGGAGTGACCATGATTGATATGTTTGTTACTCATTCTATTTGTTTTATTGGTCACTATAAGATATTAACTCCATTTACTTTATCATTTTGGTCTTAAGTAGGGACTTCCCAAAACTTGTGAACTCAGAGTTACTCAGAAAAGTACTTGAACTCAGTACTTTGTCCACCTCTGGCCATGACTAGGACGCAGTGTATCTGTCCTGTTGTGCTGGTTACTTTTAGATAGGTACAGATTCCATACCCCGTGACACTTGCGTCTGAAAATGGTGGACTTCATATTTGTGAACTGTCTTGAAATCTACTGGTAGGTAGCATCACTCAATATTGACATTGGCTAAGTCCTGTAGATTCAACAGCCAGGACTCCCACCATGGCCTTAGTTCATTTAATACTGGCTCTTCCCAGTCAACCTTCTCACGACACATCTGTTGGAGTATTTGTTTCCTGAGTAGGACGAAAGGCGGCACAAAGCCAAGTGGATCAAAGATAGAGGCTACTGTGGACAAAACTCCTCTTCTGGAGAGAGCTCATTTTCGACTATAATCAAAACGGGAAATGGTCTGAGGCGACACACCACTTGATGCCTGGAACTCTCATGTTGTTTGCCAAGAGCTAGGTCTGGATAGCCACTTCTTCTGAGCCCAGGTAAAAAAAAGTATATTTAAATGTACTTAAAATGTATTTTATTTATCCTAAATATACTTCTAATATATTATTTTGGTATGTATATTTTGAAAGTATACTTAAAATATACTTAAATATATTAAATACATACTTATGGTTAAACATAAGTATACTAGAAGTATATTACTGGAGTATAATTTAAATATACTATTTTTTTACTTGGGAGTGGACACTTATTAGACCATCACCCACAAAGATGTTTCTCTCCATGAAACAAATTTTGGCTTCACTGAAATGACCTTGCCCTTGAGCTGAGATTTACTTGAGGCCGTAGTTTGCGCAGCCGGGTGATGAAGAGGCTCCAAACAGATGGACATGCATACGGTAGACGGAGGGGTTTAGAATAGAAGTCTCCATTGTCCCACCAAAGATAACGGCAGTAGTCTTTATCTTCTGGCTTGACATGGAATTGATAATAAATGCATTCTATGTCACACATCACCCCTACTAGACCTTTACGGAACTGACATAGAACACCTACCAGGGTGTTGGTCAACTCTGGCTCAGTAAGCAGAAAGTCATTTAATGACACACTTTCATACTTTGCCAAGCAGTCAAACACAACTCTTATGTATCAAGAGGGGCTTTTGTCCAGTTCGTCAGGTGCAACCCTTTCCACATCTCCATGTGTTAAAGATTCATTCATGAATGTTGTATAGTTTTTGTGGTATTATGTGTCTTTCTCTCAAATCGTTACACTGGCTGCCAATTCGACAGAAAATAGATTTTAAAATTTTACTCCTTGTTTTAAAATTTCTACATAACCTAGCCGCGGTCTATCTCTCTGAACTTGTCCATCCTTACACTCCATCCCGAAGCCTAAGATCTCTTGATCAGTCTTTGCTGGTAGTCCCTTGCGTTAGACTCAAGCGTAGAGGTGAGCGTGCTTTTGCGGTAGCAGGCCCGCAACTCTGGAATTCCATGCACCTACAGATTAGAACGGCCCCTACCTTGTCTGTTTTTAAGTCTTTATTAAAAACCCACCTGTTCTCTTTAGCATACTAACCTTCATCTCTGGCTGATTTTATCTTTTTATTTTTAGCTTTCGTTTTATACTGCTTCCATACTTGTGTTATTGTGTGTTGTGATATAGGTATTTTTTATTACTTTCTTTTTAGATGTATTACTTTTCTGTAAAGCACTTTGGTCAGCCCAGTGGCTGTTGTAAATGCGTTATACAAAAAAAATGACCTTGACCTTGACCTTTTTCAAATATTTTCGTTAGACATTTGAGTCTGTGTTCGGCACAGATTTTATTGTCTGGCAGATTTGGTCTGTCCTTCTTAAAGGGCAAGGGCAACTCACAGTGACCATTCACTTTCATCTTTCCGGCATTCATTTAAATCGGACTCCAGTACTTTGATCGAATCCAGTAGTGTGACTAGCTCCTTGACTTGTGTACGACAGACGTACATGTTTTCATTTAGTAAGGGGGTTGGTGTTTGAACAGAAGGTGTTACTTCTTTGATTATGACTCTGTGGCTGTTTCCTATAGCGTCACCATAGTCCACACAGGGATCAGTACCACCGACTATAGTCCAGCCAAGGTCTGTTCGTTGAGCGAATGGTTCATTGTCCTTTGCTGACACCACTTCTCTGGGTAACAGAGCTTGCGAACAGTTGTACCCTATAAGCAGGCAGACATCGCAATCTATCACGGGAGCAATCTCTTCAGCAAGGTTCTCTAGGTGAGGCCATGCTCTTGCTGTCTTAGGTGTGGGAATATGACTTAGATTGACAGGGATAGAGGGCCCTATCTTGCATCCGGCGCAACGCAGCGCAAAGTCTGAACGCAGTTGTCTTTGCTAGTTTAAGACCGACGCAGTTGTCATTTTACCGTCAGACACCCGCGTTGTCTAAATAGCAAATGCACCTGCGCCCATGGGAGTGCTGGTCTAAAGGGGAGGTGTGTTTAGGATAATTCTTGGTGTATTGCTATTTTGAGGCATCGGAAAGTGATCGGGCAATGAGAGTCTCTTGTGTATGTCGTTGGGAGAGTGATTCTCTTGAATGTGTAGAAGCCTCTGACTTGTAGCCCAAATAGCTTTTGACTTGAAATTACTGTGTCCCTGGATGACAGTGTGGAAGGTTTCAACTGCACTTGTTTCTTTTATGTGACTAGAGAAACTGCCTTTTCTTGAAGAACAAATGTGTTGTCGCTTTGACTGTCCGGAAGGGCATAGAAAAGAACCTTGTGTTCTGGATCGCTTGTTGTGGACAACCAAACTGGAATGATTGTGGATGTGATATCACTGTTAGTGTACTGTACAACACGGTTGGATATTGCCTTGTTTGGTGTTTCTGTACTTGGTTCCCGATGTAAGCATGTTGGATGTTTTCCTTTTCATGTGTTACAAACACTACTCCTTTCACATTTCTTTGAATGGTGACCAGGACTGAGACCTTCAAAGAAAAAGCCCATTGTTTGTTCGAACTTGACTTGTTCAGTAATTGAACGTCTGGCAAACATGAATTCCATGGTTGGGCCTTTCACAGAAGATAAACCTCTAAGTATCTGGTTTCTCTTTTGAGCTGCTAACTAGCACCTTTGCGCCCACACTTCAGGTCTTTGGGTTCTTTGGTTTTTCAGAGTCATTTGACTTTAGTGCATGAAGCGACATTATTGTATTGCACGCTAACTTGGCCTCTTGTGACAGAGTCGACAAAGTTGGTGAATGTTGGAAATGACATGCTTTGCTCGTGTCTCAATGACTTTTCAATTCTGTCTTGCCGTTAACCAATCAGAAAGCTTGCTGAGCATTTTCTGGTTTTCACTGAAGTCGTTGAGAATTTCAAGATACTTAATCTGGAACATTACTGCTTTACAGCCTGTGACAAAGTTTGATAACTCTAATAGTTCAACACTGTCCTTTGGTCCTGTCCTTTGCCATGATCTGAGCTTATCTCTGAAGGCTTTAGCGATTACAAAGGAGTTTCCATGCCTTCAGAATGTCCCATGCTACAAGATACACTGAGTCCATTCCCAACAGGAAATAGCTCATAATTGCCTTTCTTGCTGGCCCACCAACATACTTGCAGAGGTAGTAGAGCTTTTCATTTATTGGGATGTTCTTCCTGTCTATCAGGGTGTGAAAGGACATTTTCCAATATTTGTACTTGAGTGGGTCTGCAATGAAGACTGAAGGTTCTGGTACTAGTAAACAGCTTATGTTGATTGATTTAGCTGACGCTCTGGATAATGCAGTAGTGCTATCGTCTTGTGTAGCATTGGTTGCATGTTGCCAGCTTGTGGACACTCAGTGGCATACTGCATTGTTGTGGAATAGCAGTGGGTTGTGCTAGGTGAATTTCAGGCAAACTACCCAGGTAAGGTGCAGCTTCTTTCGGCTTGGACTTACTGTGTAGATGGTCTGATATTTCTTCATCTGAAGTCAATTTTTGTTAGTTAAATTTCAGAGGTTTTTTTTCTTGACATTTTCTAAGCATTCTATTTACCTTCACTTTTTTTCTAAAGTATTTTGTTATTCAGCATTTCCTGCTTCTTGTTGTGCAAGTCTTTTTCTGTTTTCAGCTTCAATATTTTGAAGTTCCCTTTGCTCTCCATTTCTTGCATCACTTTCAAGGTGGCTTCACTTGTAGCCAGGTCTGCTGCAGCTTCTTGTTTCTTTGCAGAGGACTTACTCTAATGGCTTAAACGTGTGATTGTACTACCCGCACGTTTGGATGTGTGAGATGCTGATAATTGGAACACAGAGCCAGCCTCACTCCAGTGAGTTGAACTTTTAGCTGGGTATTTACCACTTTCCTCTTCTTTAAGAATCTCTGCTGCTTGTTCTACTATCCTTACAGAAACAGCATGACATGTATCACTGTCAGGAATGCCGTAACTCCGCAACTCGTGATAGGTTTGCTTTACTTCACCTGAAGCATTTTGGACCCTTACCATATGATCCTGTAAGCTTGGAGTGCTAGTTGCATCAAGTGCCCTCTTAGCTTGTTTGGCAATAGCTTTCCAATTGTCATAATTGGTCTTAAAGCGACACTGAAGCTTATTCACTCTTTTTGTGTAAAGCTTGGCCCTTTTCAGTAAGCTTTCTGGTTCTTCTTCAGCTACTTGACTTGTATTTGCCTCTTGCTGTATGCTTGAGTCTACAGTTTCTTCATCAGGGCTTGCTTGCTCTTGCAACTTCACAGCTTTGCTTCCTTGGACTTCAGGCTCAACCATTTCACTACTTGATCTGATGTATATGTATTGACTTAACGTCAAATTACTAATGAGTTTGTAAGATTACCTAAATTATTGTAAAGCACTAAGGATATAATACTCTTTACCTATAAATATGAACTATGCTAGAATCATAGGGCTAGCATCCTGTTTGGCAAAGTGATGCAAATGCGGAAGTGCCTTAAACCTGCATTCTATCTGAATTCCAGCTGGGGCAACACGTGAGGTTGCAAACTCAGTTTCTGTAGACTTCCCACTTGATTAATTACCTCAGTAAACATTTTTATACTGGGTTTATGTTCTCAATCGCAATTTTTTAGTCTTTTGCAATTACAGAATGATGTAAATTTTCTTGTTGATCTTGTTGAAAATCTTGTTGATTTTCAAACCGGCAATAAAGCAGGGAATTTTTAAGGACGTGCCTATGTAGTGACTGTGTCACTTTGGTCGACTAATAATGTCTTGTTCAGCGTTCGGTTGTACGACAAGTCACTCAAAGGAGTTGGCAGTTCAGTTTTTCTGGTAAGTAACGTAACATTTTGTTTTAATCTTTTTTTTGTTTTATCTTTGGTCCTCTTGCATGAACCAGACGTTTGAGATCTCCACAGAGTGGCTCTATGATCTTTAAGGTCAAGGTCAGGAGACTGTGATGGCCACTCCAGAACCTTCACCTTTTTCTGTTGTAACCAGGGTCAACTTGGTCTTGTGTTTAGGGTCACTGTCATCCTGGAAAGTCCCAGAGCGTCCCATGTGCAGCTTTCGTGCAGAAGAATAAAAATTGTCTCCCAGTTATGTCCAAAAACTTGCTGCAGTCATCTTGCCATCAATTTTCACAAGGTTTCCCATGCCTTTAGAGCTCTTACCCCCCCCCCCCAACCATCAGTGAGCCACCACCATGCTTCACAGTGGGGATGGTATTCTTTTCACTATAGGCCTTGTTGACCCCTCTCCAGATATAACGCTTATGGTTGTGACCATAAAGCTCTATTTTGGTCTTGTCACTCCAAATGACAGTATGCCAGAAGCTGTGAGGCATGTTAAAGGTTTGTCAGGTATATTGTTACCAGGCTTTTATTCAATATTTTGGGG
Source organism: Umbra pygmaea (assembly GCA_016801145.1). Lineage (NCBI taxonomy): Eukaryota > Metazoa > Chordata > Actinopteri > Esociformes > Umbridae > Umbra > Umbra pygmaea. The sequence goes on from JACXGM010019255.1 coordinate 12,011, forward strand.
CACTGGTGCAGTAAAGGCTTCTTTCTGGCAACTCGACCATGCAGCTAATCTTTGTTTAAGTATCATCATATTGCGGTGCTCTTTAAACAATCACACCGTCTTTTTTTTCCAGAGCAGCATGTATGTCTCCCGAGGTTACCTGTGGGTTTTTCTTTGTATCCAGAACAATTCTTCTTGGCTGAAATATTTCTTGGTCTACCTGACCTTGGCTTGGTATCAAGAGATCCCCAAATTTTACACTTCTTAATAAGATTGAACAGCACTGACTGGCATTGGCAAGGCTTTGGATATCTTTTTATATCCTTATCCAACATGCAATTCCAGTACCTTATTACGCAGGTATTTTGACATTTTTTTCTGCTCCCCATGGCTCAGTATCTAGCCTGCTCAGTGCATCTACGTGAGAGCTAACAAACTCATTGACTATTTATTCACACTAATTGCAATTTCAAATGCCACAGGTGTGGGAAATTAACCTGTGTGTGTCACCTTGTGTGTCTGTAACAATGCCATACATTCAAGGGTATGTAAACTTTTGATCAGGGCCATTTGGGTAATTTCTGTTATGAGTATGGTTTACAAAGGAGCCAAACAACTACCTGATAATAATTGGCTTCATATGATCACTACACTGCCTCAGTGTTGATGATGCCGATTTGCATGTACTCCAGAATATCACTATTTCCCATGAAAATGAACTTAATCCCCAAAAAAACCATTTACACTGCATTTCAGCCCTGCCAGAAAAGGACCTGCTGCCATCATGTCAGGGATTGTCCGTTAACACAGGTGAGAGTGTTGACGAGGACAAGGCTGGAGATACCTCTGTCATGCTGATTGAGTAAAAATTACAGATTGGAAAATTTAAAAGGAGGCTGGTGCTTGAAATCATTGTTCTTCATCAGTCAACCATAGTTACCTGCAAGGGAACACATGCCATCATCATTGCTTTGCACAAAAAGGGCTTAACAGGCATGGATATTGCTGCTTGTAAGATTGCACCTAAATCAACAATTCACTGGATCAACAAGAATTTCAAGGAGAGAGGCTCAATTGTTGTGAAGAAGGCATCTGCACACACTGTGAGGCAAAGACTTTTGGCCACAACTGTATATAGCAGTGGTTTCAATCTAACTAATCTCTGCAAATCTCCAGGGCTTCTGTTTTCAAGATGATTTTCCACCATGCAAAATGTTCAAAATTTGTCTATCATTTGCCTCGCAGTGAACTGAAATTGTTTTATATATTCTTTATTTTTACTAAATTTTTGGTCTTGTCTAATTCCCTGCAACCCTTCCTTGTTTTGCATCTTTTTTTGCATCAATTTTGAACATACTTCATTTAACATGGAAGCCTTTAGTCAGCTCATGCGTGGGATGATTACCTTCACCAACTATACTTACAAGATTCACAGGCGCCCGATCAGCACACAGTTGCTGGAGAGCAACGTGGCAATGTACCGGTAGATAATTGGACTTATCTATCCCTCAACCCAGGAAGTACTTGGCCAAGTGCGGGGCCTCCAGCAATGTCGGAGAAGCCATGGTCACGTTTTGAAAAGCTGAGATGATTTTGTAGCCTTCCCCCAAGTCGTGCTCACACTACCCTCTTCCTGATGTCCTCTGAGATCTTCTTTCCTCTCAGCATGACATGTTTTGCAGTCACCTGTATGGTAAAACCAAACTCACCAGGTTTCTCATCTTTATTCATCAAACTTCCAGCAAAACCCATTCTTAAAGATTTCTTCCTTGATTGGTTCATTTGGTACTAAATTATTTACCCTCCCTGATTCTACTTATCTATTTGATTTAATCAATGCAACTTTGGGTTCACTTATTTTTGCTCCTGCACTTATTCATTTTTAATTGTCTTCATCTAATACACTCATGATTTCCACTTAACCAACATATGGAATTGGTAAATATAAACCTGATAAGTCACGTAAAAAAGATAGTTTTAGATCTAATGTTATAAATGTAATGGTGAACCCTAAAACAATCTATTGCATGATTGCACAAGGTGATCACATACTTTCAACCAGCACTTTTCTAACCTGTTAAATCCATTATGTTATTTGCAAATAATGTTTTCATGAAGAGTTATGAAACCGCTCTTTGCTGTTTGTTATTTTAGGAACTACAGGAAATGCTTGAGAGACACAGAGCACAGAACGAGAACTGGCTACGTGCACGGGCCGAGGAGAATGACAAGGAGAGGAAGGACCTGTGTAAACTCAGGGTTTGTCTTGGTAACACACACACACTTCACACCCAGCTGTAGAAATATGAATAGGAGAATTTCCAGGCCATTCTAAATACACCAAAAACAGCAGACAGAATACATGTTAATAGGTATTCAGTTTGGGTTATTTTCAGAGTTGGGTAACAACTTACTTTTAAATTTGGATTACTGTAATCCAATTACTTTTAAAAAGTAATTTACTCAACTCTGGTAATTTTATAGAAAAGTATCACATGACACTTTGATTGGGGAATGTGTGACAGTCAAAGCTTATAGGCTACAAAAAGTCCTTATAGTCTTTCAAAATTATTCCAACAAATTGATTTTCTTCTTCGATTTTTTTAAAGGAGGAGATTGTGCATGAGCAGGAGAAACTAAAGGAGGAGCAGGGAAACATTCAGAAACGCAGCGAGCACCTACTATCCATCATGAAACAGTTCAAAGGCATGTAAATAGAGTATGTCTCCATAGCAACAACTGGAGTTAACAGATTTCCTGAATGTCTGAGTGTGGCTTACTTTTCCGTCGATGAAATCTGACATTAATTTGTTTTCCACTGTTGTGTTTGAATAGTTAGCAGTGTGTGCATAACATAAATTCATGTTTGTTGTTCTTTGCCATTCCTCATAATCAGAAGAAATCAGGTTGACCCTGTCAAGAGAACAAACATAATAAAAAGCTATAATGTTTACATTTTTGGATGGCTGATGAAAATTCCTAGAGTATACTAAGTAGGTCTATATTATGAAAGGCCAATCTTGTTGTTTCATGTCAGGTAACACTGTACTAATTCTAGTCTTGTCATAAGACAAACTTTCTGTTCCCTAATCTTTTACGTAACTGCACACATATTTACAGTTTTTAAAAATGTTTGCCAAAACAATAAACGATTACCGGTAGTTTGTATTTTAATTTATGTGAGGAATTAAAAAATATTTCCTTACACATGTATGGGCATAGATAACCGAAATATATATAACTTAAAAGGCTAAGCATTTTTAAGTTGTCAACAAAATATTTCTCCATTCTGAATTATCCTTATGTTCAGAAAATCTAATATTTGACAAGAACAAACGATTGGATAGTAACAGATAAACAAAAGTACAGTAGCTTCAGAGCTACTTAAAAATTACTTTATTTTCATTAACCAGGAGAAGTGGAAAAAACTGCAAAATGTGCTTAGTGTTGAATTACTTCTGTCTTTTAGCATGTTTAACTCATTGCTGGAAGGCCAAATGTATCTGCTGTTGGTTGTGTGCTTTCATTTTGAAATGTTTTTGTTTGTCAGAATGATCCTTCAATACTAATGTGGAAAATTTGATGTAACATGCTATACATAAAACAAAACAAAATTACTGGGGAGCGGGTTTGTGTTACTGGGGGAGCGGGGGTTTGATCCTGGTCACAACATTTTTTCCTATCCCCGGCTGAGGTGAGATCAGGTCATTGTTTTGAAAGTCACAAGTAGGTGTCAAGTCTTAGCACTCAAGTCCAAAGTCAAGACAGGCAAGTCCAAGTCAAGACTCAAGTCAAAACTGACAACTTTTCAAATAAATGATCACTACAGGGCACAATCGGGAGATGTAGACACACACACTTTAGGTTAGCATATGTCAATGGTTTCAGGAACAACCGCAATATCTCAACATACCTATGATGTCATCTTTAATGTTTGAGCGGAATACTGCTGCTCATCTGTCTACTCATGGTTGATGTCCTCTGATGAACACTCTATGGACAGAACCAAATCAGCTTGGGAGCAGAAGATGGGTCTGGTGATTTCTAATGAGTTTTGGGAGGGAGCAATTTAAAGAATAAGCTTCACTTCTTCCTGTGCTCGTCTTGGACTTATACAGTTCAAGGTATTTTAATTTTTTTTTAATTTAACCTTTATTTATCCAGGTAAGTTGACTAAGAACAATTTCTTATTTACAGCAACGACCTGGGAGCAATTAGGGTAAAGTGTCTTGCCCAAGGACACAACGACATTTGGCTCAGTCGGGAATCGAACTGGCAACCTTCTGACTACAAGTCTGACTCCCTACCCACTGAGCCATCTGCGCCCCACGAAAAGTAATACATAGAGTACTATCAAAATTGTAACCAACGATGTTGAACGAGTATGACAGGTGCCATTCCTCCCCATGTGACTTGCATCACATGTTTTTCAGCTGTTCAAATTAAACAACTATTGGAACTCATAATTTCACATTTTGTCTGAAGCTCTACAAACACCCCTGATTACCTGTCCATTAGTGGTGGTGTTTGGATTTCCTGGTCATTTGTGCTCATTAAGCAAGAAAGATGCATTTATTGTTGCGTTTCCAACATTGCTAGCTAGACGCAGGATTCTGCTGCAATGAAAGTCCTGTCAGCCTCCCTTAGTTTCCAAGTGGTTAAGTGATGTTCTATCCTTTCAGCAGATTGAAAAAATCAAGTACTCAGTGAGGGGATCACACACTCTGAAGTGTCAGTCCTTTATCTCTCATATTGATAGTTTACAGAGCCTTCCTGCTGATCTGCCCTAAACCAGATTATGTTCTTTAGTTTATCAAGAACAAGTTACTTCACAGATTATTATTGTAAGTCTGATATGTAGGCTATGTATGTTTTCTGTTTTTTGTGTATTGGTTGTGAGTGATTGTGTGTGGTACGGGGTGGGGGATTGGAGGTGAGAAGTGTGGTTGTGGGGTGAGGGGAGGGCGGGGTGGATGGATGGAAGGGGTGAGGATAAAAAAAGAAAAAAGAAACAACTAGCTATGTATTTTCTGTTACTGGCAATAAATAAACGATTCAAAAGAATACTGCTAAATCCCAAAGAAACCCCTTCATTCTCAACCCTCAAATTTTATGTTTTCATTTTCCCAAAGGTGCCGGATGCTGCGAAGCGCAACATAGACCCTCCGCATTTTGTATTTACGCGTGAAGCATATAACATACTGTCATTGGTTCAAATAAACATGCGATGGGTCTTGTTGATTTCTTAAAGACGACGTGATCATCTAAATGTACCGTGGTTCGCTAAAAATAACGTCAATCAATTAGAAATACACGTGCGTTTATTTTTGAAAATAAACTAGTACGACAGAGGATTTTGACAGCGAGGGCAGTGACATTGAGTTGGAAGATATTGCTGCGTTCGTTTATTCTCAATAGGAAATTGCTGCGTTCGTTTATTTTCAATAACATATTGCTGCGTTCGTTTATATGGGAGTTTGATAGGGAGGAGGTGGTAGAGGATGTTGGGACACAGAAGGAGAGGAGGAGGATGGCTTTCACGGATTCCAGGTAGACTGTAGAACTGAGGGTTACCTGCCGCGAAAGGCAATGCAGTTCACCCGCAAACCGAGGTTGAAACAGCCGATCCCCGTGAATGCTAGCTCCATGGAAGTTTTTTCGTGTATTTTTACCGATAAGCTTTGGGACATGTTGTTAACAGAAACGAATCAGTACGCTGAACAGATGCGTGGTCCGACTCCCACCAACTCGAATAAATAGCATAATAAATAGTAGCCTAATATAATTATGGTGATGATGGTTGATATTGATAATAATACATACAATAATGTTAATATATAAATATAATACTGGCATAATGAATAAATACAATAATAAATAGTAGTAAAATAATGGCATAATGAATAAATACAATAATAAATAGTAATACAATAATGGCATAATGAATAAATAGCATAATAAATAGTAATACAATAATGGAATAATGAATAAAAACAAATAAAAATACTATAAATATACACAAATAACGTAATACATAAATAAATACATGTGTGTGTCAGTCAGTCAGTCAGTGTGTCTTTGTGTCTGTCCGTGTGAGGATAATGCTGTTCAACAGCCAAAGAGGAGAGATGTGGGCCATGGAGCTCAGAGACTGAGACTGTTCCCAGTTCAACCTCAGGACTTTTCCCACCTCTATATCATAACAAGATGCCTTGTTCAATGTGTTGGCATGTTTAAAATGTGATTTCATATATTGTATATAATTGATTTGTTTCTTTTTTATTCTCCATCTGATTTTGAGAATTTTTTGAAGAATGTGTTGGTATGTTAGTGCTAAGAGAGCATGATATAATAAAACCTGTGATTCCTACCTTTAAAATGAATTTTATTTCATGTTTCTATGTGCTACAGAGGCTTAGATATTAAGGTTTTGGTAGACGTGGACAATTCTTAGTATTTTTTCAGAAAACCCTCAGGAGATAAGGATGTTCATCCTAGAATACCATAGGTTT
>JACXGM010019256.1:0-18499 GCA_016801145.1 Umbra pygmaea
TATATTGTATTCTAGTGCAGTGGTTCTAAATGATTATATTGTATTCTAGTGCAGTGGTTCTAAATGATTATATTGTATTCTAGTGCAGTGGTTCACATAGCCATGAGGTACACTTTCGCACCACACCTACAATTTCCCTTTTCATTTTCTATTAATTCCTCAACCTTTTTTCCATTAATGTGCCACACACAGAATTGAGCCTTCTCAAGTAACACCTGTGGATGTCAGGCACTCCCACACGTCCTAGCACCCCTTGTTGACAGGGTTTTTATATTTTTATTACTCCGGGTGTTTTTTCATCCATTTCTTCTTTTGTGTTGCGCAGATCTGGGTGGGAACAGCGTCAGTGGAACCCTGTCTTCTCTGTCAGGACACAACCCTGCTGATGACTTTGACATGTTTGCTCAGACCAGGACCAGTTCACTTGCAGACCAACGCAAAAAGTAGGACTTCCTCAAGCTTAACACTCCCTTCTCCTTCCAGAACATCAATCTTGTGTTTTTAAAAGGACTAGAACCAGACTTCAATCTGTTGTACCCCAGGTTCCCATAGGGGAATGTGTCATTGTCCACGGTAGTCCTAGACCCACTTCTAACCTTGTTCCAGCCGTGCTCTAACTGGTTCTGTCCGTTTGTCCCTGTGTGTTTGTGTCAGTGTGAAGTATGAGGATCCTCACGCCCTGGGTGGCCTGGCATCGGCTCTGGGCGTCAGACAACAGAACACTACAGGAGGGGTGAGTCCACCATTCTGGGGGGGGCGGTACTGGATGTCTGCATCCCTCCTGTGTGGACCGTCTTCAGTGCAGAGTGGTTAAAGTGCTACTCTCCCCTGGTTTCCTGTCTGCATCTGACAGCATGTAGTGTGATTTTTTTTTGTTGCCGTTGGCTACCATAAGACAAGACAACATGTGTGTTCCATGTGGATCCCTATTCCCTACATAGTGCACTAATTTGACCAGAGCTCTATTGGCCATGGTCAAAGGTTGTAATACTTAGGGACCATGGTCAAATGTTCTGTAATACTTATGGACCATGATCAAAGGTTCTTTAATACTTAGGGACCATGTGTTATTTGGGAGGTCTGACAAGCAGTTCTACTGGTAGAGCATTGCTAGCTGTCAGGATGATGATGTAGGAACAAACACATGGGAAGCATGCCTTCGAAATGGAATACTACCCTATAAAGGTTTCACAAAACATTTAAACTATGAACACCCATTATTATTATATTTTGTCATTCCTCAGTAGTTTGTTTTTGTGGAATTTGGTTCCTTGTCTTGTTATTTGACACGTTACGATTGTCAAGTTCATCACAGACCATGCAATTGAATTCCACTTGGTGCCACCCTTTTCCTTCAAATGGTCAATGACTGTTATTTTGGTTCACTCCACTTGAATCACAGTCAGTCAGTTTGAACTAGGCACAGTATTATTATAACACACCAGGGGTTTTCCTTTATATCAGCACATAGTAATGTGAGTAACAGGAAAGTAGCAGTAAAAAAGACACCTGTTGTCTCTGTGGCCAAGAGGAGGGCCTTTACATACTGATAAACCCTGTAGAGACACTAAAAGACCAGTCACCTCAGTCTGTGGCCTAGTGATCAGCTGAGGCTCAAAGTTCTTCCTTCTTCTTGTCCCCATATGTTCACCTCTTATTGATTCAGTATTTGTCCTGTCGTCTGCCTCACTCCCCTGTTATTATAGTCTGTTGATTTGGTGGTGCATTTGATTTCACTGTTTCTCTTTGACTGTCATCTGTTGCTCTGGTCTTGGGCTTCCGCTATGAATCTTGTATCCTATGTAAGGTCTTGTTCTGTTGTTGATTCAGCTGAGGGTGATAGGGGATGATAACCCAGAGTCGGAGCTGCCCATAGACAGCTGGCTTATTACCCAAGGAATGGTGAGGACTCCATCCTCAGTGTCCTCCCCCTTGTCCAATCACACCTCCATCGTTCCATCCTTCAACCCCGCCCCAGCACAGCTTCACCAGCTCGCACCAACAGCAGAATGGAGATAAACCCAATACTGACACGAGGACAAATAAACAAGCTGTTGTGCAAGCCTGCAAATCTCAGACGTGTTTAATCTGGCTTGTTATATATTACAGACACACAGCTAGATTTTTGGACTTCCTTCACCAACTACTGTTGGTCCTTGCTCTCATCCCTCCATCCTAAACCCCCCCCCCCCCATGGATAAAGTGAAAGGCCTGCTTTGTCTCCATGGAGAGCAGTTGGTTTTCACAAACAGTACATGTCTAACAGGCTCACAACTAAACAAGGAGCTGTACACACTTTACTGCTACACAACAGCTTTGATTCGCTTCCTGGTTGTTGACATCATAAAGGAAACAGAGTATCACTGACCATGTTTAATTGATTTGCAACTCTATTTCAGTGGGTGTCTGTAGTATCATTATTATTGCTGAATAGACCTGGTTCAAACTTTTGAGTAGCAGAAAGTATACTGATCTGTCCCATTAATTCTGAAGCTAACAGTCACTAGGTAACTGTCATTTCTGAAGGAAAGTGTAAACATTAAAGACAGCTACCATAGTTATCCCATACTAACACTGGAACACTAGTGCATTAATTTAATTACATACTCATCCTATTAATTAGAAGGCTGTTTGATGGGATGTGGTTGGTAAGACATTGTAGCTACACTATATTCCTTCTACTGTAAGTCACCCGGATGGCTTTGCTATGTTGGAATTGGTTTATGTTTTACACTTGCAAAATTCAAATGCAATCATGTAAATGCATTTACCCCACATTTTTGGCTCCAAGTTATGCACACTTTTATGTAAAAATGCACTGAAAATATTAGCATCTACCCACTTATTTTATCATCGCTGACAGAAGCTCACCCCTTTGTGGGATCTTGTGAGACATTTTGGTCAGTTTGCTATCCAGCACTATTGAGGCATTGTTTTCGAGTTTTGAGCACAACAGTGAGGACCCTGTGTACGGACATTCCTGCAAAACTTTAGTATTGCATTTTTTCTCCTTGGATTTTTTTTGTCAGTGGAGATATGAAAACCTCAGCACTATAGCACATACTTTCAGAAACATTAGTTAGGTCATTTTGGGTCTTTGACAAGGTAGCCCTTTATCTAATTTAGACAAACTTTATGTATTCTATCCAGTAAAAAAGCACAAGGAAAGTCAACAGAAGTCATATATACTTCAGAGATTGCACTAACAATAGTTAGCAATTTTGCAAATGCTAGTTAGCAGCTTTCTTCAGACTGCATACAGAGACATGCCTCCGGCTATTTTTCAGACACACAATGGAGATATTTTGTGTCTCAGGGGGACATGAGGGAGGAAAGCATGGTCATTCTAAAATACTATCGGGTTTCTACTGATACAAAGCTTAATGCTAATCGGTGAAGTATCCCTTTAAGCAGACTCAGGGAAGTAGGTAGTAGATGCCAGTGTCCTTGTTATATCAGTACACACAATCAATGGAAATTGATCTATTAAAAATTCTAACCATACTTCAAAGACTAAATTGAAGATATGACCTTTCAATAATGACGCCATGGATGTCCTGGGAAATATCTCTCATTTCTTATTTTTCAACTTTAAAAGCATAACTTATTTTGGAGTAACTTCTAAGGCTCTCCTTCTTTTGGAGTTTTGTAATGTAAGGACCAAAAAGATTGCCTATGATTCAGTTACTTGTGACTAATACGGACACAGTTAAATGTATAGACACCCTTTTACTCTTAAGTATTGCAATGATATTCAGTTGCGTGTGTGTCTCCAACTTCTGGACACCATGTTATGTAATTTCAGATTGGCAGAGACTATTGTTTTTTCGTTACCTTACATAAAATAATAGTTTTGGAGTTGGTGTAGTGGTCTTAGCTCCCGAAACTGGAACACATGTGGCCTGTCGATGGTGGTTCGAGTCCTGCCTTGGACCAACACTGTGCCCTTCCTCTCTGTCTTCTACTTTTCTCCCTGACTTCTGCTTCCTCTGTCCTGTCAATGAAGGATAATAAAAACGAAAATAATAATACAATTTCAAAGATCGTTGTTCCTGGTAGGGCAGCCTTCGTGACCGCACCAACCGGTCCTGAGCCTTGATACTGTACACTGAGTCACTTCCTCTACACATACCATGGCCTCCACACTCTCACGTTGTCCTTTTCATTCTCACGACCACTGCATCATGTCATGCTGCCAAATTGGCTCATTGTGTGTGTTTGTGTGAGTGAATGCCATTCTAGCTTTAGTCTTCATTCCCTGTCTTTGTTGGACCCTGTGTTTGCAGAATGTCCTTTCAAGAAAGTGTTAATCAGAGTAATTAACTCATGTTTACTAATTAACATTAAGTTGTTGTTTCTGGTACTTCAATGCCTATTCATTAAAACTAACACGGACAAAATTAACTGAGAGCCTACTCATTAAAACTAACATGGACAAAATTAACTGAGAGCCTACTCATTCAAACTAACACGGACAAATTAAACTGAGAGCCTACTCATTCAAACACACATGGACAAAATTAACTGAGAGCCTACTCATTCAAACTAACAAGGACAAATTAAACTGGGATTCCAGCTCTCCTGAATCCTGACCATGTGGTTTGGCCTGTGCCCAGGTCCCTAAATTGTTCCTGATCCGCTCGTGTAGTCAGGAAAATTCCTGTATCTATTCATAATAAAATACATGAAAAATGTAATAAACCAATGATTTGTATCAAACCTCCAAGCACAGGGACTCCTCAAGGCTATGTCTAAGGACCACTGGTGTGTGCGTGTGTGTGTGGTGTTCTTTGCTCTTGAGTTTGGTTTGACGGCTTTGTTTTCATGTCCTCTCAGAGCCTACGGTGAATCAATTCTTGTTTTTGTTTCTTTGTTTTGTTTCTGTTGTTGTTGGGTGGCCATGGGCTTTATTATTGTGTGGCTTTGTGCCGGCCCCTTGGTTGTCCATGGCTTTGCTCCATAGATCCCCGTATCGCAGTCCTCTGTCATGGATGACATAGAGGAGTGGCTCTGTGCTGATGTGGTGAGACTTCTTTACCTTGATTTCTCTCTCTTGTTTCTTTACCTTTTCACATTTCTATCCATCTCACTTATCCAGTTAGATCACATATTGTTTTCATGAGTTTTCCCATCTTCCATCTGATACATTGCATAATAGCTGACTAATCTTCTACCAGTGATAAGTGATGTAACAATAAAACTGTGTTGTATGAGAAGTGTAACTGTAACATGCTAACAACATGCCAATATCAATCTGTTGGAGCCTAGAATAACACCTGCAATAAACTGAATGACATTGAGTTTGTTTACATATCACATCAGGTAATGGTACTCCTTGCACACTGTTTCTCCCTGATGAATGTTCCCCTATTGGTTAAACAATAAATGAGGTCTGAAAGTTTGAGTGGGTGTGTGGATGGGTTTTTTGAAGTATGTTGGAGTTGTATGTACTTAAAGTGCATTAGTGTCAGCACAAATGCAATGGGGGGGATACGTATGGTCTCCCTGAGTTGTCTGGTTTCCGGTAGGAGGTAGGAAGAGGGTTAGCCTAGGCTACTTGTACCAAGGTTGCACAGTTCTGGCTAATTCCCTTGTTTTGCAGAACTTCCATTTGAAATATTTTCCATTACTAAGAACTCTAACAGACATCCAGTAATATTTCAATGTAAATTTGGATCGTTTTGTGAAAGTTATCAACATGTTGCAACCTCGACTCATGTAATAGCCAAGGGAAGAGATGTTTACACTGTATTCTAACAATGTCTATCCACTTTTAAGAATTTTGTAGAGTCAATGCTTCTGTGGGCCTCCTGGCATAATGAGCCACAGATGTTATGGATTAACTCATGTCTGTTTCTGTTCTGAATAGAAAGGAGATGGATCAGAAGCTGAGGAAGGAGTGACCAGTGAAGGTGTGAATGGATTCAAGGCACACACACACCATACACTGCTACTACAGTGCCTGTTAATCTCTGAACACCTGTAGTTTCTGTAGTGCTCTGTCGATGGCTTTATACTTTCTGCCATCATGTAGGATTTTGGAAACAAAATTGACAACTAACCAGTGCTTTCAGCATGTCCTGTCGTTAACAATGGCTCTCTGTTTTCTTCATCTAGAGTTTGATAAGTTTCTGGAAGAGCGAGCCAAGGTGGTTGACTCTATGCCATCGCCCTTGGTTGATGAGCCTGGTCCTCCGGTCAGTGGCTCTAGTGGCACCCGCAAGAAGGCTGAACGGACAGAGGACGCTCTTTTTGCCTTGTAGACTCTCCCCAGGGAAACCTCTCTTTCTCTGTGTCATCTACAGCACCTAGGTACCTATGTGCCCCACCCCCGGCCCACTTGCCCCACCTAGCACCCGTGCCAGGGAGCAGTGTAGCTACCTAACTGAACTATCCCTCATTGCCATCCGCCTCCTGCCAGTGTTGCCCTCGTACGCAGAGGGCCCAAATGCTTGCTGCCCGGCCGTGATGTATCATGCATTGCTATCGCATCCGTTTTTCAGTGTGAGATATGTTTATAGTCTTTTATCTCAACTGTAGCGCTAGCTACCCAAAGGAAGATTTAACCTGAGAATAGGAATAGAATGACCATGCTTTGTTTATGTTCCCTTTTGGCAATGGTTGAGTGAACGTTACTGGAAAAATAAGACCGAGCTATAGTCTCTACACAGAGATTAGTACTGTGTCATTTTCATATATTTAGCAAATGGAGGTTTTATGCATTTTATTCTTTTAACGGTTTGTACTACACTATGTACTAGCACTATGGTGTGTCATTAGATTTTTTTGTTCCTTAATCCTTTTCATGATGCAGTTGGTAAATGCTGGTAAATGCAGGGCCAATGCATGTTAAAAGACAACTATTTGACAGAGTCAATGTAAGTGTTATTCAACTATGGAGCCATAGTTATGTAGGGCATAGAGCGCAAAACATACAGTAGTTGGAAATAGAAGGGTGTTCCAGACATATGGAACTGCAGCAAATATTGGTTACTTGTGCGTGTGGTGTGTTTGTATTATGGAAAGAAAGGGTCCAAAAGACGGTGGTAATCAGAACCTTAGAAACACCCAACAAATGTTTGATAAAGTATTAAAAAATACTACCGCTACAATGACAAAGTAACTGTATCATTGTGTGTTTGGATTTCACGTTTAAGTTCCAAAGTGTAAATAATACTGAGGCTTTTAAACAGGAATATTTTTTTGACATTTTCCTTTGACAGTGATTAGACTAATTTAATTAGCTTTATATACTATTGGACCCCTAACTATTTCAGTATGTGCATCCTTGTGTTATCCAGTGGTAACTATTTGTAACTATTTTTTATAGTAAAACATCTGTTGTAACTTTCTTTGAGATTTATTGCATATGATTTTATCTTTATGAAATGTCAGCCCTTTTTTGGTCTCTAATGCTCACCAAGTCTTGAATTGAAAAACATACATTTTTTGACATAGACATGTAAGGAATAGAACAGACACAATATAACACTGAAAATCAAATGTAGATGTGAAAACACACTTGACATAAAATATGGTTTATGTGTAGTTATTGTATAATATGTATCAATATGTATACATAAAAAGATGTATATGTAACAGAAATGTGTGAATATTACCTACATTACATAAACAATTTTAAATGTTTAAAAGTCATACTGAATTATCTGATTTTATGTACATAGCGAGGCTAAAAGCCAAAAATGTTTGCTAGTTGTATATTTACTCTCCTGCAAGAGAATGTAAACTTTCTCTCAAATTCTTTCTACTTTGAGGACTTTTGCTTTTCTTCTTCTTACCAATATGTTTAGTTCAGAAAGAGTCCCAGGTGATGTTCGAAAGGATGACCATACCATTGTTTGTTTTAGCCATGTTCATTATGGTCCGGCTTGTTTTGGTTAAGCTTTCCAACTTTTTTTGAGGATAATATTGGGTGGCGGAAGAGGGATTTGACTCTGTTAGTGGTACTGGGAAATTGCTGACTCTTTAACCAAGTTTAACATTCAGTTTTAATTTGGTCATGAAGTATTTTACATGTGCCTGAATGGGAAGTACTGGTAAGCATTATAAAATAAGGGGATAACAATTACTTTTTGTTGTTGTGGGAACATGCATAATTTAACACATTTTAAAAGGGAAAAGCTGTTGATTCTTATTTACAAAATCTTTTGCCAATGCTATTGAATGTTAACACTTAAAAGGCTGTTAAAATGAATGCCTAATTAAAATTAATAAAAAAAGATGCATAAAGATCTGGCAACAACTATTAAATATCCCTAGTAAGTATGGCTGTGACGGTCAATTTCAGTTATGAAGACAGTTCTAATGTGCATTACTAATGTGTGCCGGAGCTTATAAGCTATCGTAAAAGAAAACAGCTATACACAGTGAGGTTTGGCTTAACATGACCACGAAAGTCTCTTTTTGTATTTACGAGTAATGTATTGAAATGTGAATTTTGATGGAAATAAGACAACTAAAATCCTCTTTGTCAAAAAACACCCACTATCATAGCTGTAATTTATTAAGAAATCTGTTTCCAGATAACATGACTTGTAGCAATCATAAAAAGTTACCAAAATGTGTTACATCTTATGTACGTCTTGTCTTAGGCATTAGTGTTTCATTCTAAAAGTAATTTAGTATACTGAAAAAAATACTTGATTAATGAGCTTAAACTGTGTTTCATTATTTGATCTGATATTAGGTAACCCTTTAACGTAGATTACCGTTTACTGTAGATATGGTAGTATTGATTTTTCAATCAAGAATTGATGTTCCCCTTCTAGACAAAAGCACAGAAATGTTTGAACTTCATTCGATGTTACAGAAATTGTAAAATCTCAGTTGACTGTTGACAGGAGTGGATTTTTATGAGTGTATGCTACTTTCTTTCTACCAGAAAGAGTTCTGTGTGCATGCTTATCGTAATGCAAAAGTTCTAAAATGTTAGTCTTTAAGGCTGTCAGAGTACATAATAGTATAAACTTGTTAGGTTGCAATCTGAATGTGCTACTGGACATTTTAAACATTGTACCCAGCATTTTACTACCCAGCTAATGAAACAGGTTCAAATAGTGTCTTGCAAATGTATTTAGACCCCTGACCAATTTTCTCATTTTACAAATTATACATTACAATTTCGTTTGCTTTGATTTTTTTTTAAACACTGAAAATGCAGTTATTGAAATGTAACATTGGTTTGATGCTGGGAAATATTTTTTAAGAGAAATTAAGCACTAAATTTTATTGCTTGTTTTAGTTTTCAATCACTGTGCTGTGGAGATTAACAGATCAAAGAAATTGCCCCAACAAGGACAAACTTATCGGTACCTTACATTCACCTCCATCTGTGAACCATTAATGTTGCTGTTAAATTGTTTTGATCAAAAACACTGTTGAAGGATGATTGGTCAAGCTGTGAATCTAAAGTAAAATGAATACCAAAGAGCCTTTTCCAAAGTTTGAGAGTAATACAAATGCACAGATAAGGGAAATCAAGTATTAGGATATCCCATTGAGCACAGTTTAAGCAATAATCAACAAGTGATAGCTGGATCACATAAACCCAGCACTACCAAATAAGTTTTGCGCAGCTACATATTTATTTTTCCTAAACATATTTCCCAATAGCTGGACGTGCCTTGAACACCTCCCTAGGGAGGTGAACAGGGAGCATCCTTACCAGATGCCCGAACCATTTCAACTGGCTACATGTTGCCAATTTCAAATGAGCACCAATGTTAGGCAGAAGTAACAAATGCCGTCCGGCTGACAGCAGGCATCCATTTATCACTTGCTTGCAATAAACCTATTTGCTGCTGTGCTACTGTACGTCCTTGAACCATTTTCTTCCCTTCTACCATGCCTTTGTTGTGCTACCATGTGCTCATCAACAAATTCTGTTTAGATAATTCATTCTGTATTTATTGTTTGAAAAAAATATTTGCATTAAATTTACGCCAAACAAAAGGGAGTTTCAGGAACGTAGCAGTCAAAACTACATACACTGAACAAAAATATAAATGCAACACTTTGGTTTTTGCCCCCATTTTTCATGAGCTGAACTCAAAGAACTACGGTAATAATTTGTGTATGTACACAAAAGGCCTATTCCTCTCAAATATTGTTCACAAATCTGTCTAAATCCATGTTAGTGAGCACTTCTCCTATGAAGAGATAATCCATCCACCTCGCAGGTGTGGCATATTACAATGCTGATTAGACACAGGTGTGCCTTAGGCTGGCCACAATAAAAGGCCACTCTAAAATGTGCAGTTTTACTGTATTGAGGGGTCTGAAACCCAGTCAGTATCTAATGTGACCACCATTTGCACAGATACTGACATGTTCAGGACCATGGTCAACACCACATGGTGCACTAGTATGGCTCTAAACATGTTCAGGACCATGGACAATTCTTGAATCAGTCCAGTACTAGCTGAGACTGCACCATTTGCACAGATACTGACTGGTTTTTGGACCCCCCCGGACCCCTCCAATACACATTTTAGAGTGGCCTTTTATTGCCAGCCTAAGGCACACCTGTGCAATAATAATTCTGTCTAATCAGCATCGTGATAATCCATCCACCTCACAGGTGTGGCATATCTCAGCAAAGGAAAAGTGCTCACTAACAAGGATTTAGACAGATATGTGAACAATATTTGAGAGGAATAGGCCTTTTGTATACATAGACTAAGTCTTAGTTCTTTGAGTTCAGCTCATGAAAAATGGGGGCAAAAACAAAAGTGTTGTGTTTATATATTTGTTCAGTGTATGTGGTCTCTTCGCTTAAACATTTTGAACCAACAGTGAGTATTTTGCCTCCTGGCTCAGCTCTCGTTTTGTCCAAATGGAGTGGTAAAGCAAATGCAACACCGCCCCAGCTGCTCCGATTCTCCAGACAATCTCACACTCCATTGTCCCCTCACTCGCGGAGAAGACCCTGAGGTACTTAAAACTCCTTCACTTGGGGTAAGGACTCATTCCCTACCTGGAGTACGCACTCCACCGGTTTCTTGCTGAGAGTCAAGGCCCCGGATTTAGAGGTGCTAATCCTCATCCCAGCCGCTTCACACTTAGCAGCAAACGGATCCAGTGAGTGCTGAAGGTCACTGACCGATGATGCCATCAGGACCACATCATCTACAAACAGCAGTGATGAGATCCTCAGCCCACAGAACTGTAACCCCTCCCCACCACGACTACACCTCAATATCCTGTCCATGAATATCACAAACAGGATTGGTGACAAAGCACAGCCATGTCTGAGGCCCACCCCCACCGGGAATGAATCCGACTGACTGCCGAGAACACGGACACAGCTCTTGCTTTGAGCGTACAGAGATTGGATGGCCCTGAGAAGAGACCCACTCAACCCATGCTCCCGCACCACCTCCCGACAGTATCTCCCGGGGTACCCGGTCATATGCCTTCTCCAGATCCACTAAAAACATGTAAACTGGATGGGCATACTCCCAGGCCCTCTAGCATAACAACAATTTAATCATAAAATAATTTGTTACAAGATTAATCTTAATCATAATAAAAATGGATAAGGACAACATTTGAATCTAGCATTTGTAATTCAGTAATGCTAGAGAAATGTTCAGGGGTCTTAACTTTTGGATAGCACTTTACATATTTTCAAGCAGCTTTGTTTCCTGCTCCTATAAACATATTATGTAGTAATCTTTTTCCTTAGGTGTTCAGTTTATGAACAGTTGTTTTTCCTGACCATAGTTTCAGTCAAGACTAAATGACTGCAGTCATATGTTAAGGAAAACTTATCTTCCTTCTTCTGTGTGAAGGTCCTGAGTTATGGCTGTGTTGTTATATCATTCATTACTTCAGATTCAGCATTCTATTGTGTGACATGATGATGAACATATTTACCCCCTAATTAAACACGAGCAACTTGTGACCTCTTCCTCTGCTTTCTTTGTGATCATTTTCATGGTTATTAATTTGTGTGGGTGTGTGATTGTTGGTTTGTATTACAACAATCCTTGTGGTGGATTTAAATGTATATTAAATGTGGCACAGGGTAAATGTCGGGACAAGCACATGCTGGGGCTTAGTTCAATGAATGATGCAACTGATTTATTTATTTCACGATCATTCATAACACTGCATGATCCAATTCTCAGGGAATTCCTTTCCGTTAATGTCCATGCACTCAAGATCTACACTTTCTAGACAGATCTGTCTCTTCCTGACTTGTATATCCATACACCGCTGTGTACTATCTATTCAGCTACAACAGTTAATTTGCCTGACTAGTGGTAAACATCACAATGATCTCTTGACATGTTGCCAAATTCAAATGAGCAGAATGTTAGGCAGAAGTAACAAATGCCGTCCGGCTGACAGCAGGCATCCATTTATCGCTCTTGCTTGCAATAAACCTGTTTGCTGCTGTGCTACTGTAGGTCGTTGACCCATTTTCTTCCCCCCACCACACCTTTGTTGTGCTGCCATGTGCTCATCAAGCACACACATGGTTAACATAACTCATCATGTGTGTATTCAGTGATGTGGAACAATTTGTTTGGTTTATTATGATGAAATGAAAGGACAACCCAGATATTATTTTATGAGATTAATTTTTGTTTAGATAATACATTCTGTATTTATTCTTTGAAGCAAATATTTGCATTGAATTTATGCCAACCAAAAGTGAATTTCAGGAACGTAGTAGTCAAAACTACGTATGTTGTCTGTTCGCCTAAACATTTTTGAACCAACAGTGAGTATTGTGACCATTAAAAAGCAAGAGCATGTATACATTTCTTAGTGATTAAATGTGATTCTGATTCTCTGAGTAGGAACATACAGAAATTAATCCTGAGCCCCCCCACCCACTGCACTACGCTTCTTCGTTGAGAAATACTTGATGTAATCACGGGACCCAAAATCGTGACGTCATATCACCCCACTCTGTTTCCGTGTTCGCCATTGGTCTATTTCTCTGGTTCTACAGGCGAGTCATCACTACGGTTCACACAAACTTGGGCCATTGTCTGCCCACCCCTACTTCTCGTTGATTGGTTGTAAAGGACAAGCCCACAATTAACATACGCACGCTGTTGATGAAAGGTTTTTGCACATTTCATTTATTAGATTCTAATAATAAATGAAATGTGCAAAAACCTTTAATCTATTATTAAATGTAAGTAATGGATTCTTTAGTTGCCGATGTTAAAAAATAAAATAAAGAAGATTGCATTTCAATATAATGTTTCTTGTCAAATAGTCTTAAAACATTTAGGTAGTTATTTCTCGTCCGTAATTTGTCATAGTCATTTTTAAAATACATGTAAGCTCAATTTAAGGGCAATGACCCCCTGGTCTTCATAATATCTGTGCACAAATATAAGTGCCATGGACGTGCATTTTCATATTTTGTGTAGGAATTGACCGTCAAAACATGCATCAGATGATGCAAGTTGGGGAGAGAATTCACAGGTCTTCTGCGATTGGCTACAAGAAATGTCACTCATTTTGAGCGCCCTGGGGTTGAGTAGCTCCATCATTACCAACTAAGTAATGTTGGAGAACAACACTGTTTAGCTTGACAAGTTTCGTTATTGAGTGTCAACATGAAGACAGAGAAAGGCAGTACTGTACTTCACTAATCAGAAATTGGAGCTTACCTCACTGGCATTATTGCAAATGTAGCTAGACAACGATTTAAAGTGGAAATCGCATTCTTTTTAGAGTCAACATTAACAAACGCTAACCATAAAAATGAACCTGTCTTTTGACGACCCATCTCTGGATACTCTGGACCCAACCCTGTCTCTAAATGACCCCAGCGATATTGACACGGCACTGCTCAACGACATTGATGGTAAGAAGCTACACTTATAGTTAGCTAGCTGTCTTAGCTAGCCAAGTTGGCAACATGAACTTCCAAAACACACGTGAAACAGCAGCAAGTAGCTACTGTACAGTAGCTAGTTTAAACTCTTGATTTAATGTGTAAGATAGGGTATCTTACTGTAGCTGACGTTTATACAAACATCCGTCCACACATAACTTTATATCAGCTAGTTAAGTTAGCCATAGAACTAACTTTTGTTATGACCTGAAATCAAGTTGACCACTTGTTCATATTAATAGTTGTCTAGTGAAATCGCATGTGTGCTTTCTTTTTGTCAGGGTTGTGGATACAGTAAGGATACAGTCATTTTGGTACCTACATGTAGCAAATGCTAGTTAAGGGATTGTCTTTCACTTACTTTCGTTTGGCTTTGTAACCAGGTTTGTATCTGGTGTTGTCTTTATGGCATTAATACGATATTATGTGAGTTTAAAGATGTTGAAACTCAATGATTCCTGCTAATGACAGCTTGTGATGAATTGAAGCAAAGTGCTCTGCGTGCCCCGCCCCTCCTCGTCCTAACATAACGACAAGGTTATTATCGAGCATTCCCTTCTGTCGGGTTCATTGATAGTCTTGAAATAAGGCAGTCCAATAATTTGTGTTATGGCTCTTCTTTTCTACATTCATAGATATATGAACGAATTCAATGTTGCAGCATTATTACAATCTTAATAATACTATTCTAAATTGTTTTTTCCCTACTCAGTCCCTAGTGACATTTAATTAAACAGTACAATGTATTAAATACTGGAAACTATATTTCTTGGTGGAATACTCAGGTTTGATCATATTCAATTTAGCAACACGTTCTCAGCAATAATCATCTGTTCTGACTGCTGCAGTAGCCCACTAGCCCTTCCCCAATAGTTGACCTAGAGTAACCCAGAGTCGATTTGCCCGCTAGTAACCCGTTCCCGTTGAACTCGCAGACAAGCTCTCTTTCTGTCTTGGGGGTTGGTCCGCATAGTAAGTGTCTGAATCGGGTTCTGATTGGTCGGCTGCGATCACCTCATACAAAACATTGGTTTACAAATCAAGGCTACTCAGGCTGCTGGGCTCTGCGCAGAAATTCAGAAGACGTGTCTTCCGGTGTTTTCCAAGTTCATGCACACGACAAAGGCTATTCAATAACTTCTGTGTCTTTTTGGTTTGCTCTTTAAACAAATCTGTCGTTATCCTGGAACCGTGTTTTTCTTGAGATTTAGCTAATAGAATAATAGACGCATACATCAATGTACGTGCTATTTCACCATGCCAGGGGGACACAATAAATCACCATAATGGGTGATTATCAACACCGAAGTCTTTCTTGCATTTTTTTTTATCATTAACGATGCTTTAATGATATTGCCAAGTGTTTCAGATCCTATTGTTACTGTTAAGAAGGTTGAACCTGCTGCAGTAAAGGTTTGCTGTGACAAATCCTGTCAGCCTTCTTCCTTGTCTCACTGTGGTCCTTAAATAACCACTCGTTACATACAAGGTATGAAGATTAGAAGAGCATCTCACCGGGTGCCACTCTGTCAGCTAATAACAAGACAATAACAAGACAATTAGGCTACAATTTGCACGGGCCCAACAAGATTGGAAAATAGAAAATTAATAAGAGTACCTGATCTGATGAGTCTCGATTTCTGCTGCGACATTCCGATGGTTGAGTCAGACTTTGGTGTAATCAATATGAAAGCATGGATCCATCCTGCCTTGTTGTTCAGGCTGGTGGCGGTGGTGTAATGGTGGCGGTGGCGTAATGGTGAGGGGTATATATTCTTGGCACGCTTTGGGCCCCTTAGTACCAATTTTAGCATTGTTTGAATACCACAGCCTACCTGATTATTGTTGCTGACCATGTCCATCCCTTTATGACCACAGTGTACCCATCTTCTAATTGCTCCTTCCAGCAGGATAACACACCATGTCACAAAGCTCACATCATCTCAAACTGGTTTCTTGAACATGACAATGAGTTCAGTACTCAGTTGGCCTCCACAGTCTACAGACCTCAATCTTATTGAGTACCTGTGACTCCACTGATAATAAGGGTTAGGGGTTATTGGCTAGTTTGTAGAGGTAGAAGTTAAACTTCAGTGTTGGCAATGCACAAACAATACTGTAAAAATAAACAACAATTGGAACCAATAAAAATTATTCATTCATTAAATAAAATATCAATGTCGTCCAAATCAAGGTTTTCTAGGGTTTTCTAAGGTTATTGTAATCAACATTTAGCCAGCAGCATAGCGCCCTGTGTTCCACTGCTTCCTTGCTGCTACAGCTAAGCATGGTCGGGCCTGGTTAATAGGGATGCTCAAGAGTGTTCGTTTTCCTGCTCTGAATGAGCGTGTCGTGGCCTTCCTGGAAGCGGGCAGAGCTACCTGAAAGCAGTTAATTTAAACCTGACATCGATATGCTTTGCACAGCCATTGCCATGTGTTTGTTCAAAAAAATGTTGAAAACATTTTTTTTTTTAAAGATTTTTTAACCTTTTTGTTCCCAATTGTCCAAGTGTTTCCTTCTAATGAATTCATTGTTAACAAGCAGTCTGTCTTGTGTTTCTCAGACATGCTGCAGCTGATCAACAACCAGGACATGGCGCAGTTCAACCAGGACATGGCGGGCCTCTTCGACCCCCCTCAGGAGCTCCCCTTTACCGAACTGACCCACTCCACCCCATCCACTCCATCATCCGCTGCTTCCTCCCCTCCGTCCTCATCGTCCTCATCGTCCTCCTCGCCCTCATCCATACAGAGCAGCAGCCCCCACCTGGACGCTCTTCTGGGCCCCCCTATCATCCAGAGCTCCTCAACCCCAGACAAGGCCTTCCAGCCGTCCACCTTCCAGAAGTCTCCCCTGGCCCAGGTCACCAACCCCACCCTCCAGCCTAAGCCCCAGCTCCTCCAGAAGCCTGATCCGGGCCTTCGGCAGCCCAAGGTGGACCAGCCCCAGCCGCTCCTCTCCCCTGCACCTCAGGCCATGTTCCCCAACCCTTCACCTCAGCAGCAGCCTCGTCCTCAGCAGATCAAGATTAACTACAGCACCCAGAATACCTACACAGGTGAGGAGGACATTCAGCTCTGTTACTGTGTGTCTGCAGGGGAACATGCTGCAAGTAGAAGGAAGAAAGTCAAAGACATCAGTACAAAGTGATGCAGTATGAGAGGGGGAGGAGTGCCACAATGTGCTGTCAGTAGTGCCAGGTAGTCATGGCAACGTGAATCTGAAGCTGCACTTCCACACTATTTTCTTCAAGGCCAACGGCAAAGCCTGATAGTGATCACTGGTACACGAAACAGACACAATTGTGTCTAGCTAACCTCTTGAGGACCAGGAAAAAAAGTTGCCTAACCCTTACCTTAACCTCCCCCTAACCTCAATAACCTAACAGTTATCCCTAAACTTAGCCCCGCTAATGACTAAACCTGAAAGCAACCTAAATTCTAACCTTAAACCTAATTTTAAGTTTGATCCTAAACCTAACCTCCAAGCCAGAGTGTGTGTCGTGCGCGCGTCTGTGTTTTGAGAGTGATGTGAAGCTATATAGTGATGTGTGTTTTGAAGCTAGATGTGAAGGTTTTGAATTTCTACAGTCAGGTCATGTTACTGAAATTTAAGGAGCATTTTACTTCCAATTCTGACCTCAGACGACAGAATATGTGAGAATGTGTGTTGTTGGCGAAACCGCCTGTTTTACCAGGTGATGAGGCGTTCCTATCTAGCAACCATTACCAACATGTGCGACAGACAAGAAAACATTTACCTCAGGGTGTATGAAAATCACGGCTTGTATGGTACCTGAATGCCTGGAAGTGTGGTGGTATAACCTATAAGCTCACCTTAACGCTAAAATGAGCCTTCTGAGACATTGGACTGTCCAGAGCAGGGAGTTTCCTCTCTAACTGTTAAGTTTGCTAAGAAAGTTATTTTTACAGCAATGAGCAGGGAGCTTTTACATCTTAACTGCCTTGCTCATGGCCACCTCTCTAATTTGGGGATATTAATCAGGGACCTTTTTATTTCTTGGTTGACAGTGGAAGGCTACTCTTCCTGATCTAGGATGGATAGGGTCAGAGGTAACGGCCACAAACCCGTCAGTCCCCCCAGTCTGTGTCCATTTACTGTTTAGATCATGGAGGTGTGGTTAGTCTGCAGTACCAGTGAGTAGCTGGAGTTCTGTGGCCAGTTGGACCATCCTCAACAGCTGGGGCGTCAGATGGCTCAGTGGTTAAGAAATCAAGCTTGTAGTCAGAAGGTTGCTTGTTTAATTCCCGACTATGCCAAAGTGTCGTTGTGTCCTTGAGCAAGGCACTTAACCCTAAGTTGCTTCAGTGGAATGTCCCTGTACTTACTGTAAGTCACTCTGGATAAGTGTCTGCTTAACTACCCACACACCAACTTAAACACTATCTGCTTTAGGGCTGAACGATGTTGTGTTTTAGCATCGACATCGCGATGTGCGCATGTGCGATAGTCACATTGCCAGAACATGCGATGTGAAGAAGGGTAGCACCCAATGACAGTATAGGTAGCACCACAGTTTACACAAGTTTGTTGTATGGTTTGTTGCTGGGATGACATGCACGCTCCGCATGCCTGCACAGTGATTGGTTT
>JACXGM010019257.1:6016-18599 GCA_016801145.1 Umbra pygmaea
TCTCCAATCATACACCCAGTGTTACAACATTTCACAGTTTAATGTTTGTATGTGGCGCTACACTAGAGTCTAGTGACAACGCTATAAAAGCCTATTGCGGTGCTTGCGTCACTCCCTTATCCCTCCTACCAGTTCCTATGGCCACTTGACCAGTGCGAATGCAAATAGCAAAACCTGTTTTTGGGGAGAGTAGTTACTAGAACTGTTTAGAAGTGGACTGTTCCTATAACTACGTTCCTGTAACTACTTGGTCGGAAAGCGGCTTAAGAGAACATAGGAACTAGGGGTCACTTCAGACTTTTTTCCACGCTGTCTTCCTTCCATCATCATGGCCAATCATTCCTTATTCCATGCATTATTAACCTTAATATCTCTGGAGCAAACTCAAATATTTGTAACGTAACTGCAAAGTCTCTTTATATATTAAATTAATTTATACTTTAATTTAATTTCTCCTGGGAATAATGTCTAAACCTTGTCAAAATCAGTTCTACCAGGTCATACAATACCCTTAAAGATGGAAGTCTACACTTAAGCACATCTTGAGCCAAAATGATGAAAATGTTTCCCCCTAAAGTTTTTCCAAATATTTTCAGACCTGACCTCATTTGCACCCACTTTTATAGTTTGTTATGAGTTTTTCTTTGTGCAACTTTCAGTCTTCTCTGCCACGTCTTGCTCGCCAGTGTATCATTGAAAATTAGAATTAGTTCACACAGGTGAACACAGGTGAAATAACAATTGATTAAACAAATAATCAGTGTCGGGGAAGCTACTCTGAAACTGTAGTTTAGCAAGCTACAAACTAGTTGTAAGTTATTGTAGTTAAACTACAGTCAAGCTACCCTTTTTGCAAAATGTTAGCTACATTACAAGTTACTATCAAAAAGTAGCTAGCGACATTAAAACTACTTGGATTTTTTTTTTGAATGTTGTATATTATAAATAACTGAATAAATGTCTGAGGAATATATTAAGTTAAATATTTTCTGTTTAAAACAATGCAAAACAATATTGTTTTATTACACAAAATGCTCAAATATCTCAGACTGTCAGGCTTTACTTGTTGTTTACTTGAGAGACATGAACTAGGACAAAAGGCCTTGGGTAATTAGTTGTTTATCCATCCTCCGATTCTGCTGCCATGTCTTGCTCCATCATGAATAATATAGCATGTGTATGTCGAACTTAAATTGTCAACTCATTTCTGTACCTCAGTGAACTGTAAGCCACAAGACGCGTGATTAAACAACAGGTGGCAATAATGCACACATTTTGTTTGTAATGTAATAAGACGAAGCTGCGCTGCTTCATTCATGACAGGCTCGACAAAACAAAATGTTGCTTTTGCTCACGCTACACAGCTACTTGCTGCAAAAAGTAGTTAGCTACTGGAAAAGCTACTCTGTTTAAAAGCAACTGAGCTACTGCCAAGCTCCTGAAAAATGTTGTTAAGTTAGTAGCGTCGCTACTTGTAGTTAACCACTCCCCAACACTGCAAAAAGTTAAATGACAGTGTTTTTGTTTGGCTATAAAAACTGATAATTTGTCATAAAGTGCTATGAGGACAGGCCAAGAGCAGATTTAGATCCTACTATAGAGGCCAACCTCCCCATGTATATATATAATGAAGCTTTGGACACACATTCAATCCTAACTGGTCAGCTCCAGGACCCTGTTAAGAAATTTTGGTTTATAATATTCAGATGTGAATATTCTCAATGGTAATATATTGATTATTGCAAATATAAAAAATTGTGAGAAGACTTACAATTGCTAAATATAAGAGTATTGATTATTAATGAGCAAATACTCAGCGATAAATGCCATGTTAAAATTATAATTGAAAGATATTTGATATACACACTTACACAATTATGTTAAAATATTTAACAATTGTTGAAAGCATTATGAAATATTCAGTGAACAGGAGTTGACCTTAAACAACATAGAAAAACCATGAGGTCTTTGACAATCTAATTACTCTTAGAATATTTATATTTGTAATAAATAACATTGGTATTTGTAATATATAACAAAGAATAAATACTGTCTTTTTATAGATGAAATACAATTATTACTATTATGCCTTCTAGCCATTCCAGTTAAATATGTACTGTATCAACACCGCATGTATCTATGATGACAGCAGGTAACTAAGATAAATGTCAGAGTATTGATTTGTGAAAGAAGGAATGACAACAACTATAAATTATATTATGTCCAAATCAAACCTGGGTTTGTAACATTTCAGAATAAAATGATAAGAACTATATGTGCCTTAACTCCACAACAAAATAAATAAACAACAATACAGTGCAGCATAACAATTATAATAATAATAATAAACCACCAGATATCTTGCTCCGTTACTTGCTGAGGGGTTGCCAACAAGATTAAAGGGAATTAAAGATTAAATTAACCATGGGAAATTTATAGGGGAGAAAAAATATTTGATAAAAAAGTATAGAAATAATAAGTTTAGAGTTCAACTTAACTTTAGAGTTAAAATACGTTTAGCTGTCACTTTGAACCATGGATAAAATAAAGCATAAATTATTGGATTAATGAAGGAATTAGCAAGTGGCAGAAAGCATATGAAGGCTGATGAAGTGTCACCACTCGCTAAATACATATATTGGATAAAATAAATTGGAATCCAACAGATAAGATAGTTGAAAACCACAATACCTAAAGTTTTTGCTGCTTTTCTTTCAGAACTATTTGCTTTAACAGATTTAACACCAGACACACTAGCAGCCCCTTTTGAAAATACCTTTCTGGCCTGGGATCTGGCCACTACGAATATTTTCAAATAAAGTGTTATAATAATAGAACATGGTGTAATCATTGAAATGAAAAGGTCAATGATATTACTCCAGAGAAATCCTTCAACAAAATAACATTCTTTAAAACACATACTTGGCACCTGTACATTCACTGACATTTTGATAAGAACAGCATTGTATATGATACAACAACACCAGGTAATAGATATACAAAACAACGTTCTTCTTGTTGTTATTTTTGAGAGGTACATTAAGGGATCGCACACAGCAACATAACGGTCAATAGATATCAAGACCAAAATGCCGACGGATAAAGAAGTACATAAAAAAGTTGTGTACATGAGCAACGCACAGAAGTATTCCCCAAGAATCCAGCATGGTTCCAGTATTGCTACAGTCATTGCTGGTATCACAATGAATCCCACCAGGAGATCAGATACAGCCAGAGAGAGAATGAGCAGGTTGGTTGGAGTGTGGAGATGCTTGAAGTGAGAGATGGAGATGATCACCAGTAGATTCAAAAACACTGTAACTGCTGAAATCAATAAGAACATTATGTACAATGTTATGTAGATATTTGTTGATAGTAATTCTTTTTTGCAAGATGAATTTCTGTCTTGATAACAGTATTGACTGTCTTTATGTTCCTCCATTTGGAATAATGCGTGAGACACTATCACGTCAGCCTTCAGACAAACTCTGATCTCTATTCCTCTTTATATGTCTTGGTGATGCACACGCATGCACACACACAACACGACACACATGAAATACAAATAAGTTCTGACAACATGTATGAGAGGCTTCTGCTTACTTGTTCCTATGCCCATATAGCCAATGAGATCTTTCCCATGGTTTCAAATGGGAAAGATATGGTTATGCGAAAGCTATTCTACATAGGACGTTTTGGTCGATGCAAGTGCTCAGTTTGAACCACAACCACAACCTCACAAGTCATGACAGCACATAACGTCAATAGGAAACTATGATTATATAGCATTCTGCATTACATGAAAAAGCAATACAAACCACCACAGGAACATTCTGGCCAGGCACGAGCACAGATATGTATACTTTAGGGGGGGCTTGAGAACCTGTCCTTTACCCCTCATACTCAACAAGTCCCCTCTTGGCTGGTGTTAAATTTTTATATTTAAAACACTATGATACTATAACATTGTAAAATAATAATAATAATTGTCGAATAATATTTAAAGAATAAATGGTAATAACTTTACCTTCAGACCCACAAACTTGTTTATTGACAGTTTGTCTCTTTGTTTATTTATCGGCTAGCTGGCCTCTTATGCTCGTAAACTTTTAAATGGTTAGCAAGCAATCGAGAATTTGCGCTAAAATACAATACGTTATGTAACCAACAGGAGAACTTATTTTGCCACATGCAGAAAGCATTTCTGTGTACTTCATTGTGCTGTAAAAGAACAACGAATAGTGGGCTTTTCTCAGCTGATCTGGGTAGCTATATTCATTACCTACAGTGAATCCGGAAAGTATTCACAGCGCTTAACTTTTTCCACATTTTGTTATGTTACATCCTTATTTCGAAATTGATTTAATTCATTAAATCCTTTAAAATTCTACAAACAATAGCCCATAATGACAATGTGAAAGAAGTGTGTTTGAAATATTCGAAAATGTATAAAAATCCACATGTACTTAGGTATTCAAATCCTCTGCTCAATACTTTGTTAAAGAACTTTTGGCAGCAATAATAGCCTCAAATCTTTTTGAGTATGATGCTACAAGCTTGTCACACCTATGTTTGGGCAGTTTCTCCCATTCCTCTTTGCATGACCTCTCAACCTTTATCAGGTTGGATGGAGAGCGTCGGTGCACAGCCATTTTCAAATCTCTCCAGAGATGTTTATTCCGGTTCAAGTCTGAGCTCTGGCTGGGCCACTCAAGGACATTCACAGAGTTGTCCTGTAGCCATTCCTTTGTTATCTTAGCTGTGTGCTTAGGTTCTTTGTCCTCTTAGAGGATGAACCTTCACCCCAGTCTGAGGTCCAGAGCACTCTGGAGCAGGATTTCATCAAGGATGTCTCTGTGTTCATATTTTCCTCGATCCTGTCTAGTCTCCCAGTTCCTGCCGCTGAAAAACATGCCCACAGCATGATGCTGCCACCACCATGCTTCATTGTAGGGATTTTTTTAACAAATAAAAAACTGACAAATTGGGCGAGCAAAATAATTCAGCCCCTTTACTTTTCAGTGCAGCAAACTCTCTCCAGAAGTTCAGTGAGGATCTCTGAATGATCCAATGTTGACCTAAATGACTAAGGATGATAAATAGAATCCACCTGTGTGTAATCAAGTCTCTGTATAAATGCACCTGCTCTGTGATAGTCTCAGAGGTCCGTTGAAAGCACAGAGAGCATCATGAAGAACAAGGAACACACCAGGCAGGTCCGACATACTGTTGTAGAGAGGTTTAAAGCCGGATTTGAATACAGAAAGATTTCCCAAGCTTTAAACATCCCAAGGAGCACTGTGTAAGCGATAATATTGAAATGGAAGGAGTATCAGACCACTGCAAATCTACCAAGACCTGGCCGTCCCTCTAAACTTTCAGCCCATACAAGGAGAAGACTGATCAGAGATGCAGCCAAGAGGCCCATGATCACTCTGGATGAACTGCAGAGATCTACAGCTGAGGTGGGCGAGTCTGTCCATAGGACAACAATCAGTCGTGTACTGCACAAATCTGGCCTTTATGGAAGAGTGGCAAAAAGAAAGCCATTTCTAAAAGATATCCATAAAAAGTGTTGTTTAAAGTTTGCCACAAGCCACACCAAACATCTGGAAGAAGGTGCTCTGGTCAGATGAAACCAAAATCGAACTTTTTGGCAACAATGCAAAACGTTATGTTTGGTGTTGTAACATCTGGCCCAGTGTGGGCTGGATTGTTAATGTATACACTAGCGTTTAGTTCTATTAGTTTACTCTCCTGTGTTCATATGTATGTTTTGTTCTTCAGTGCATGGTGTCTTAGTTTTCCCCTTATAGCCTGTGTCACAATGTCCCTAGGTTCTGTGTGCTTGTTCTGTGTTCACCTTGTAGTGGTTTCTCCCCTGTGTGTTTTGTTTTGGTCAGGTTTCACGCCTTTTGTGTCACATGATCCTGTCACATGTTTTGGTGAGCCTATCAGTTCTGTAGATTAAGTCCCCACCTTCACACCCTTTCCTCATTAGTTGGGTATTTAGTTCTGGGTGTTTGTCCTGTGGGATTCATTGTTTCTGTTCAGGTATGTGGGTATTCATGTTCTTCATTAGTCTTTAGTTTATTCATATAGTTAGTGTTGTGTTGATCTTATGTTGTTCTTATGTCATGTTTTGGTGTATGCATAGATTTGGTTTGTTTCTCATGTTTGTTCCTTTGTTTGTTTCTGTTCAGTTCTTTCTGGTTCAAATAAATATATATTTAGTGAAGACGCGCTTGCCTCCACTCCATTGGAACCTTGATAGGTGTAAAAGCAACACAGCTTAACACCCTGAACACACCATCCCCACTGTCAAATATGGTGGTGGCAGCATCATGGTTTGGGCCTGCTTTTCTTCAGCAGGGACAGGAAAGATGGCTAAAATTGATGGGAAGATCGATGGAGCCAAATACAGGACCATTCTGGAAGAATGATGGAGTCTGCAAAAGACCTAAGACTGGGACGGAGATTTGTCTTCCAACAAGACAATGATCCAAAACATAAAGCAAAATCTACAATGGAATGGTTCACAAATAAACATATCCAGGTGTTGGAATGGCCAAGTCAAAGTCCAGACCTGAATCCAATCGAGAATCTGTGGAAAGAACTGAAAACTACTGTTCACATACACTCTCCATCCAACCTCACTGAGCTCGAGCTGTTTTGCAAGGAGGAATGGGCAAACATTTCAGTCTCTCGATGTGCAAAACTGATAGAGATACACCCCAAGCGACTTACAGCTGTAATCGCAGCAAAAGTTGGCGCTACAAAGTATTAACTTTAAGAATAATTTTGCACGCCCAATTTTTTAGTTTTTTATTTGTTAAAAAAGTTTTAAGTATCCAATAAATTCTGTTCTACTTCATGATTGTGTCCCACTTGTTGTTGATTCTTCAGAAAAAATTACACTTTCCTATCTTTATGTTTGAAGCCTGAAATGTGGCAAAAGGTCGAAAAGTTCAAGGGGGCCGAATACTTTCGCAAGGCACTGTAGATATATTGCAACTAGTGTCTGTGTATAAATAGTCAATGCGTTTGGTAGCTCTCACGTGGATGTACTTAGCAGGCTAGATACTGAGCCATGGGGAGCAGAAAATAACTGTCAAAAGAGACTTGCAAATGCCAGGCAATAATGTACAATCACTTATTAAGAAGAGAAAGATTCGAGGATCTCTTAATACCAAGCCAAGTTCAGGTAGCCCAAGACAAATGCCAGCCAAAACTGCTAGAAGAATTGTTCGAGATACAAAGAAAAACCTACAGGTAACCTCAGGAGACAATTGCTGCTCTGGAAAGACTGTGGTGGTTTCAAGGAGCACAATACGACGATACTTGACCAAAACTAAGCTGCATGGTCGAGTTGCCAGAAAGAAGCCTTTACTGCACCAATTCCACAAATAAGCATGGTTACTATATGCCCGACAACAACTTGACACGCCTCACAGCATCTGGCACACTGTAATTTGGATTGGCAAGACCAAAATAGAGCTGCATGGTCACAACCTTAAGCGCTGTGTTTGGAGAGGGTTCAACAAGGCCTAAAGTGAATATTATTCCATCCCCACTGTGAAGCATGGTGGTGGATCACTGATGTTTTGTGGGTGTGTGAGCTCTATAGGCATGGGGAACCTGGTGAAAATGTATTTAGATGAATGCAGCATGTTATGGGACAATATTGGCAGACAATTTGCATTATTCTGCATGAAAGCTGCACATGAGACATACTTGGACTTTCCAGCACAACAATGACCCTAAGCACAAGGCCAAGTTGACCCTCCATTGGTTACAGCAGAAAAAGAAGAAGATTCTAGAGTGGGAATCACAGTCTCTTGACCTTAATATCATCAAGATTCATGCAAGACAACCAAAGACTGCATAACCTGGAGGCATTTTGCCAAGACGAATGGGCAGCTATACCACCTGCAAGAATTTGGAGCCTCATAAACAACTATCAGGGTATGCAGACTTTTGAACAGGGATCTTTTCATTATATTCTTTCTTGCCATGTTTTGTTTTATGATTGCGCCATTGTGTTATGACCTACAGTTAAAAAAATAAATCCCATGAGAAATTGTCATGCCCAGCCCAGTGAGGGTTGGCGTGCAGGGACTGAGAGATGGACTCATATATATGTTTAGTTTCATTTCAGTGTTATTATTCCTATTCAATGCATTGCATGTAGTTTTAAGTTGTCAGGTAAATTGTGTGTAATATCCCTTTATTGTATTTCATTTTTTAATTTTTTTAATTTAACCAGGTAAGTTGACTAAGAACAATTTCTTATTTACAGCAACGACCTGGGAGCAATTAGAGTAAAGTGTCTTGCCCAAGGACACAACGGCATTTGGCTCAGTCGGGAATCGAACTGGTACCCTTCTGACTACAAGTCTGACTCCCTACCCACTGAGCCATCTGCGCCCCCATGTCACAGTATGTCACAACCTCTCTCTGATTTGGGCATCTGTTACAGATAGGGTTTAGCTTAAATTGTCCTGTTATCTTGTAGATCTGTTTGATTTATGATTATGCTCAGCTGTGTCTTGTTAGTTGACAGTTATGGTACACCGCCTTCTTATGGCTCCAGTCCAGCTCACTGTCAAGCTGCATGCCAAGGTACTTGTGGTTGGCCAACAACTCCACTTCAGTGCCCCTGATGGTTATTGGTGTTGGTTGGATCCTCCTCCGCCCCCTCCTGAAGTCCACAACCATCTCCTTGGTTTTTGTGTTATTGAGATGGAGGTGATTGTCCTCACTCCATTGCACAAAGTTAAGTGTACCTCTGTACTCCTCCTCATCGTCTCCTCTGATAAGGCCGAGGACTGTGGTGTCATCTGAGTATTTCTGCAGGAAGAATGATGGATCCACCTACATCTTTCCCATCTTCTCCCCCAAAATTCGAGGCTGAATGGTATTAAAGGCGCTTGAGAAGTCAAAAAATGTAATCTGCACAGATGCATCAGGGGTGTCCAGATGTGTAAAAGCCCTCTGCAGCAAATATATGAGGACATCATCAACACCGATTTTGGGCTGATATGGAAACTGTAAAGGGTCCATTGGAGTTGACACACTAGTCCTGATGTAGAAAAGTCTCTCAAGCGTCTTCATAAGGTGAGCGCTACTGGTTTTTAGTCATTGTGGTGGGTGGGATTATTGTTCTTGGGGACAGGGATCAGGCAAGAAGTTTTCCACAGCCTTGGGACCTTCTGTAAACGCATGCTCAGGTTGAACAGGTGTGTTAAAATAACACATTGTTTTGCCTGATCGCTCATGTTTTCTTTAAATGTTTAACATCTATTCCCATTTCTCCAGGGGTATGCAAACCTTTGAGCACAAATGTATATATAATTATGTTTTAAATTTTTTGTTATAATTTAGCTGAATAGCAGGCCTATCTATAACCTATATAATTGAATACATGAAACTTTACGGCAGTCTATAGCCAATTAACCACAGTAATATATTAAAACCAATTAATTAATTTAAAGAATTTGCTGTGTTCTAAATCATCAACTGTCAATAATAGATTGTTGTTATTAGCATTCTCTCATATAACCATCATCCAGAGTTATAATATTGATAATTTGATCATGTAATATAATCAATACATAAACCTCTACATGACATATACTTCTGTAATTTTACACTCAAAAGTGTTGCAGCTCATTACACGTAGTATGACAGGTATTATGGGATCATCCATCCATCCAACTTTGGCCCACCCCCTTCTCCACCCATTCTGGCTCCCTATTGCCTGATCCTATTTAAATCTGCCCTTTTTCCAGTTTGACATGCGCTAACCACGCCCCTTCCCCTCTCCTCCCGCAATGCTATTGGTTGAATACATTTTAATCTCTGCCCTTAAACCTGCTGTCATGTTAGGGTCGATGACAGGTGCTCCAAATTCTGCCATTGGATGAGTCCATTTAATCTCCACCCCTAAACCTTCCCACTAAATCAGCTGTCAAGTTTGAATGATGACAGGTGCTCCCTTCTGCCCATAGGGCTTTAAGAGGATTTTAGTTGTGGTCACAGATAGGCTGGTTAGAAACAGGAGTCACACGCCCAATATAATTCCTGCAGGACTATGTACAGAAATAAAGGGAATAACAGTCCTCATCAATTACATAGCCTGATAACGGACACACATATACATGAACGGACTTACACGTGCGTCTACAGAAAATACTTATCGCGATAATAATACACCTAGTGTTTAAGGAGGAACAATCAACCACAACACCCATTGCACTGGTCTTGTATTATAGGCAACCTTAACGAGGCGCAGGTGGAATGGGTTGCCGCGGATGAGCGTGTGGGTGTATGCAGAGGAGGGAGCAATGATGTCAGAAAGCAGGGGAATGCGACAGCCTGACCCTGTTCTCGCCAGTAGGGGGAGCTCCAGGATCTTCAGTGCTGACAGTTGTCTTCACCCTTTGCATTCAACAGTGTTTTCCAAAGCCGGTCAAGACTTGTCAAGACTTGATCAACACAATAATTGTCACACTGTCCCAGAGTGGGATAGTGTGGCAGTTTGAACTGAGATATGGACTTGTTATATTTAGATGTTTATGTTTTAGTGGGGATTTATGTTGTATTTGTGTTGGGACATTAGTTGTGGGGATTGTGAAGAGCGACGCCATCCCCTGTTCAACTGGTGCTTATTCAGATCTTATTCAGATTGTATGAAGGTTGATTCGAATTAGTGATTGCTTCCAGCCGGTCTCCTTTCATCTCTATTTAATGCCCAGTTGAACAGAGGATGGTGCGAGTCATTGATTATTGTCATGTTGGGTACTGACACCCGGGAGCTGCACATACATTCAATAAGTTGTGAGAAGAGTGTGGCAAAGTTAGAAGTTATGCCTACAATGTTTAATCATATATAATTATGTATGTTGTGATATGTGTTCTATGCTGCTAGAAGAGCATAGTAGATGGACCCGTTGTGCCTCCTGATATATTTCAGCTAAAGTTAATGCTCTGCATCTACCTCATATGTCTCAGAAAAGCATAGTAAATGGTAAATGGACTGCAGTCCAAAACAAACAATGCCACCAAAGCACTTTACAGTGCCTCACACTCACCCATTCATTCACTCAGTTATACATCGACGGCGGTGTCAGCCATGCAAGACTACTATTAAAATTACTTTTACACTGTAAGAGATAACCATTAGCACATTTCTTAAACTATAGGCTATCGTTCTTGCATCAAACAATTAATTTCACTGTATGTGTAGCACCAATAATACCACCCGCCCCTTCCCTGGTGTCCCTGGGTGGGGCCTGGTATAATATACTTTCATGGGGTACAAAATCCCTGGAAGCACCCCTGGTCATAAATGAGGTGCACGTTGTGAATAGAAGTAATATACACTCACCTAAAGGATTATTAGGAACACCATACTAATACTTTGTTTGACCCCCTTTCGCCTTCAGAGCTGCCTTAATTCTACATGGCATTGATTCAACAAGGTGCTGTAACGTTTCCCCTTCTTCCCCGGACAATAACCTGGACATTTCTGTTTAATCTGTTGTCAGGTCTGTGTTAGTATTAATTTCTATTCAGTTCATGTCTCTCTATGTCTTTATGGCTCAGCATTCATTCATTGGTTTATGTCTCCCTCTTGTGGTGGAATGTGTAACCCCATCCTGGTGTAGGTTAATTATCAGTATACATGGTTCAGCTGTGTCTTGTTTGTATCCCTAGTCCCTCTGTATTTAAGCCCTAGTGTTTGTTCAGGTTGTTGCTGGGTCATTGCGTCTCCACTCCCTATGCCTAATTCTGTTCCTGTTTCTCAATTGTGTCTACTTGTTATTGTTAGTACCTATAGGAGGTCCAGTCCTGTTTTGTTTACATGGTTTATCCAGTCCATGAATGCTTTAGTTTGTAGCTGTCACATCTGTTTCAGCCTTAGGGTTAACGCTTATTCTTCTAAAGTGCCTGTTCCATTGTCTGCACCGGTCCCTAATCCTTTGTCTGCCCCAGTCCCTGTGCCATTGCCTGTTCCGTGTACCGAGCCTTCCCCGGTCCCTGAGCCTGCCCCGGTCCCTGAGCCTGCCACAGTCCCTGAGCCTGCCCCGGTCTCTG
The DNA here is from genome assembly GCA_016801145.1 of Umbra pygmaea. Lineage (NCBI taxonomy): Eukaryota > Metazoa > Chordata > Actinopteri > Esociformes > Umbridae > Umbra > Umbra pygmaea. The sequence continues at coordinate 18,116 of JACXGM010019257.1, forward strand.
TGCCTCTCTCTGTATTTGTCAGTTGGTCTGTGTCTGTGTGTTCTGTGTCCTTCCAGGTTCCCGTGTCTGCTGTGAATCCTGTGTCTTTTCCGCCTCTGCTTCAGCCTGCCAGGCCTCCCCCAGCCTGGCTGCCTCCCCCAGCCTGGCTACCTCCCAAGGGTCCTTTGACTCTGCCTTGGTCGGCCCTGACTCTACCGGTGGCGCCGCCTGCCTGGCCTCTACCTCGGCCTCCCCTTATTCCTTTCGCTGCCAGGTCTCAGTCTGCCCGGACTCTGCCCTACGGACTATGGAGGACTAAATGTGCCATAATCAATAAAACAATAAATAAAAGAATAAATAAATAAATATATATATAAAAGAATGAATAAATAAAATAATAAAAAAATAAAAGAATAAATGAATAAATAAAAGAATGAAAAAATATATAAAAGAATAAATAAAAGAATGAATAAATAAAAGAATAAATAAATGAATCAATAAGTAG
>JACXGM010019258.1:0-18377 GCA_016801145.1 Umbra pygmaea
TGTGTGTGTGTGTGTGTGTGTGTGTGTGTGTGATCATGCATGGCTGTGCATGCATTGTGGTGCCTAGGCTAATGTACATGCCAAAAAGTTATTGGTCAAACCCTGGTCATGCATGTTTGTATGTTCTATGTGTGTAAATATGCAGCTGATATAATTCAATCGATCTCAATAGCAATTTGGGCTGGCTGTATTATGGGCTACTAAAGAGCGATGGGACTTTGGTATTGGTCAACCTCATAGGAGCCTGTTTACAATCCCTGTACATCTTCTTCTACTGCCACTATACCAACGACAAGGTGAGCTGACCACTGTGTTTTATAGCCCTTTATTACATACACTCTTACCTGAGCAGAGGAGCTCTCTTTGTCATATATGTACATATGATAATTACTAGTTTCTGTAGAAAACAGGGTTGGGTCGCTTTAGTACAATATTTGTCTCTTACAGTTTGGGTCTGAAGTAAGCCAACATTTCAATATGGCTACCCAGTGCTTTCCTGCTTGCAATCTTGTTTTAGGGTGTGTCTGTGAATATGAAAAGGAGTGTGATAAGGAGTGTGTCAGTAAGAACTGTATGTGTGTACTTCCAGAGGCGCATTACCGCGCAGACGTTGCTTGCAGGAGCAGTGCTTTGTGGAGGCTGGCTGTACTTCAGTGTTCTGCTACCTCAGGGAGAGTCTCAGCTGTCCCAGCTAGGCCTCACCTGCAGCCTGTTCACTGTCAGCATGTACCTGAGTCCCCTCGCTGACCTGGTAAATATAGAAACCTGTCAGAAAGTTAAGCAAACATCTACACAACATTTATATAGCATACACCCAGCTAGGCCTCACCTGCAGCCTGTTCACTGTCAGCATGTACTCGAGTCCCCTTGATGACCTGGTAAATAAACAAGCCCCTTTAACAGCCTCTGCACTACATGAGTATTACATACACCCAACTATTCCTATTCTGCAGCCTCTTCACTGTAAACACTTTTGGCCATCTGTTGACATCGGAGAAACGTTTATAAAATATTAAAGGTGCTCTTTGTTGAATACGAGCTGTAACAATGGAACTATTTTCTCTTTCCAGCTGACCAGCTTAAAAATGTTGTAAGCTCTGTATTTGTTAACATAAAAAAATAAAAAAATATATATATTGGACAATGGATATATTGGACACTATCCAGTCAGTGCTTTGCAACATAAAAAGGACAGCCTAATATGCATATGAATTATATTAAAGACGGACCGACACGTGCCAATTGACTAAAACTCTGGAAGCACAACTCGTCATGTCTTCATTGAAATTCCTGTTCAAATGGCAAATTTGAACTGCTTAGTGTAGGAAATCATTGTTCCATCTAAACTGATTTTTATGATTTTTTTAAATTACATATTCATAATTTAGCAAACGCTCTTATCCAGAACGACTTACAGTTGTGCATACAGTTAGGAGAAACTAGGTGAAACAACCACAACTTTTTAGTTTAAAACTTTTTTAAACAGTGAATAGGCAAAAATCTGTGCTAAACATTTTTAAGACAATGTGGAATACAAATAATTTAAGTACTCATTGAAGGGGGAATGTTTTCAGACGTTTCCTGAAGATGATAATAATAATTAACTGTATTCATATAGTGCTTTTTCAATGACCCAAAGTGCTTTATATAGTAATTGGGGGAAGCACACCTCATTCACCACCATTGTGTAGCACCCCATACACAGTCACATACACAGACTCCCATTCATTTTAGTGATGCATGGAAGCCATTTTGCGCCAGAACGCTCACCTCACATCAGCGGTCAGATGGAGGGGTGAGTGGTTATATATGCCAATTACCAATGTGGGGGATTATTAGGTGGCCATGATTGAAATGAGGTCTGGTTTGGAATTTGGCCATGACACCAGGATTAACACCCCCACTCTTACGAATAGTGCCATGGGATCTTTAATGACCACATAGAGTCAGGACATCCGTTTAACGTCCCATCCGGCACCCTATGCACAGCAGATGTACCCATCACTACTCTGGGGCGTTGGGAATGATCTGTACACCAGAAGGAAGAGTTTCCCCTACTGGCCCTCCAACACCACTTCCAGCAGCATTGTCTCCCATACAGAGACTAACCAGGGCCAACCCTGCTTAGCTTTAGAAGCAAACCAGGCGTGGGACAGTCAGGAGCCCAGCGGTGGCAGAATGAAGAGCCCTTGTAGGGATGTAGGGTTTGAGCATTGCCTGAAGGTAGGGAGGAGGAGCTCTTGTTTCTCCGTATGTGAGCACCATCGCCCTGTAGCAGTTACAAGCTTCAGCTTGGAGCAAGTGGAGTGTAGAGGCATGATCACTTATCTCCCGATTCGATTACGATTATCATGTCAGCGATTCGATTTTATTCGATATCACGATGCGTCAAATACATTTTTCTATTAAAACCATATAGGATATTTGACTTGACTGAGTGCATTAAGATAATGTATAGTTCAATATAATACAGTTTTCTATATTACTTAATATGGTCATGTTTTCATCCAAAAATACAAGTGCTAAGATATAAACAATCTTTTTTATTTAAAAACGTCTGGACAAAGCGCACACGCACGCACGCACACACACGCTTTTCAAGCTTCAAAAACAAATTCTGCAATGCTCTAATACTAAATGAATTGGACACATAAAATTATAGCACTGTGCACATTGCACTTCCTGAATGTGCAAAACATAACAACATGTTATGTAAACAGAAATGTTGTTAGGCCTACATTAAATTGTAAACAGAAATAATTATAGTCCCATAGACTGGGTTATTCTCTTTCCTCGCTCGGAGTTGGGTGGTATTGGCTAACGTGATTTCCTCATTTGGTAGTGTTCCTAACGTATTTCATTTTGGTGTGGCAGTCTTTGTATATTGCATGTGACTTTTCCAGTTTATGCTTCCCAGCCTGTTGGTAAAATCCGAAATGCTTCCATATCTCAGCTTTTAAAATGTTTGTAGAATTTTTAAGGACGATCTCACAACCACACTCAGCCGTTTTGCCCTGGCACGTATGCGAATCGCGATTAATGGCGTCCGGTGAATTAGTCTCATCCGGGTCTCGAGTCTATCATAGGTCTAGTTGAAACGGGTTAGGCTACTGAGAATGTTGTTTTTCATTTGAATGTGTATGCCGCTGCTGGAAAATTAACGAGCAACATCATTGGTTAATCGATTATGGTTGGCCACTGCATCGAAGCAGCATTGTCCATGTCCGCATCGGGATGCATCGATTATTTAATTATTTTCAACACTTCTAGTGGAGTGTGTGTAGAAGTGGTGTGACGTGGGAGAACTTGGGAAGGTTGAACACTAGGCGGGCTGCTGCTTTCCCAATGAGTTGTAAAGGTTTGGTGGCACAGGCCGGGAGTCCAACCAGGAATGAGTTGCAGTAATCCAGACATGAGGTGACGAGTGCCTGGGCTGCATTCTGACTGAGTAAGGTCATGTTCTGCTAATGTTATAGAGCTTCAACCTGCAGGAACAAGTCACAGCCTTCATGTTTGAAGAGAACAAAAGGGTATCCCAACGAAATATCATGAAATACATGTTTTAAAGCTTTTGTAAGCTGGTCACTGAAATTAGTTCTGTTTTCACTCCGCTAAATTTGACACATTGCACCTTTAACACAAAGTTAAAATGGCAAACTTTCACAATGTAAATATCAATCAACGGGCCAAAATGACAATTTGACATGAGCCGTCTCTTTTTCCACTGTATTCCTAGATCTCACTCTTTCAGTCCTTTTCTCTCTGACTTTGTCTCCATCTCCTCCTATTTCCTGTCTTCCTCTTGTCCATTTCTTTGATCAGTTCTATGATGACCCATTATGAACATGTTGTAACTGTTTGATTTCATAATCTACCTGACTTCTTGTCCTCCCTCAGGTGGAGATTGTGCGTAGTCGTAATGTGGAGCGTTTGTCCTTCTCCCTGACTGTAGCTACCTTCCTTACCTCAACGTCCTGGACACTGTATGGACTACAGCTGCAGGACTATTATATCATGGTATAATTAAACTGTTCTACTGGTCACATTCTACCAGGTGTAGTGACTGGTCTAGTCAAATTATTGTGTGTTGGCTTTTAGACTATGCAGCTATTACCCATTAACAGCCTGATAATATAAAATGCATTCAAAATAATAAATATAAATATACTTTAAAAGATTTAAATTAACATGAGCAGTACATTTGACATTTTAGTCATTTTGCAGACGTTGTTGCAGACGTTGTTGCGCCCCTTACTATAATGGTCCTGTGTTATGTATCGGTCCCTGATTTGCTTAGAAAATAGATCTGCAGTAACAACTCTATGTAAATGTAGCATGTATTACTGGATTAACTCCAACTGATTTTGCAAACATTTTTTTTCTTTCTTGCCTTCCTTTCCAAGAAATAGATTTTTTACAATATCAGTCAAACTGAACCATTTAGGTGTATGTATATATACTTGATCTTTCATAAACAATGCATAACTATGTGACACCTAGCATTTAAATACCAAGTAAATGGCCTGTTCAATATTAGACTTTATTTGCTGAGAGACATCTAATATATTATTTTTTTATTTTATTTTAGCACTTACCAGTTTTATCATGTAGCACTTTGGGATTCGCTAGAATATAAAGTGCGTTACAAATTAAATGTATTATTATTATTATTATTATTATTAATATAACTTGCTAGAATATTATTATGAAATGCTCTGTTAGATTTTGTGTCTTTATGTATGTGTTTTTGACAGTTAAGGAGATGCTGAATGGTTGTAAATGACCTTTACCCACTGTGTGTTTTTCAGGTTCCCAACATTCCTGGCATTGTGACCAGTCTCATCCGTGTCTTCCTGTTCTGGAGGTTTGCATCTGTCGTTGAAGGCATGCCGGCCTATAAGCCCATCCATATCTGACTGTAGATACTCACCCGGCCAATAGTGAGGATTGAGAGAGGCATCAGGCAGAACTATTGAAAAGCTGCCCATCATCACCAACATTGTGACACACTTTGTATCACTATTCTTCACTCCTAACCAAGTGTTAAGATGCCAATCTTAACTTCACATAGATAGATAAACATGGATGTTTGATTTACAATTTACTGAAACATTAACACTTTGTAATTGCATGTTGATTGAGGGAAATCAACAGAATTGCGATTTGGTTGTGCAGAAAAATACTTGATGCGTCTGGCAGCAATGATTATAGTACACAAAAAATACTTAGGTTTCGTTTATTGAAATATTTAATCAAACAGTAACCGAATGCCAGTATGCCTGCTTTAAATTGCAAGCCATAGTCACATGACCTACTGTCTATAAGAGCGATTTATTTTTGTCAACGTGGGGATGTACCTAGTAAACTGCCCCCACACCTCCTACACACATTCTTTTAGTGCCTTCTGTCCTCTGGGACATCATTACTGCCATATGAGATAAACTCACCACCCTGGACATGACTTTCCTACACTATTAATATATATTTCCTATCCCCCCCTTCCAATCGGGTTTGAGACCTATTTGTCCTCATTACCCTGGTAGACTGAAAACAAGCTACATCGTGTAACGTTCACATTATCTGTTGGGCTTTCCATCATAAATAATCAGATGTCTCCTGACCAGACACTCTGGCACACATAACCACCTAATTCATATACAATATAAATACAAATTAACACTTCTTACAAGGAGATAAAGAACCGTGTAATTCCATTTAATACGGCGAGACACAGATAGGTTCGATGGGTTCAACAGTTGATCAGATAACTGTTACATTTTAAAGGAGAGACATAGTCATTTTGATTGGATCAATTATGTACCAGGGAGAAATGAAAACCTGCAGGTTTGTGTGTTTCTGGTGTTAGATTGGTTGTAGAGCCCTCAGGTTCTACCATCTCTACGCCGACCTTTCATGACCTGTACACAATCGGTACGTTGTCTCCCTAAATCAGGACAAAAGGAAAATGCTTTTTCTGTGTGGCTGCTCAGAGATGTTCGTACGTGTATCGAACATGTTCTCCTTTCAAATACTGGTAAAAACGACATGCTGTTATTCAGTTCTTATCCTGTGATGCACAACTGTTATTTTTTTCTTTGTTTGTTGTCCGTCCAAACTAAATATAATGTATGTAGTCTGTTATTTTTATATGCCGGTGGATTGTATATAAGATATTGTCCAAATTAATTGATGGAATATTGTCAATATGGATACTAGGTGTTGGGACTTAATAAATGTCAGAGGTGGTAATTTACTTGAGTTAAAGTACTTTTCTGAAGTACTCTGAGTTCACAAGTTTTGGGAAGTCCCTACTTAAGACCAAAATGATCAGGTAAAGAGTTCATATCTTACCAAAGCCATGACCAAAGCCATATTTTCTTTACTCTTTCTATTTCTTAAATAGGTCACTGTTAAGATATGAACACCCTTTACCTGATCATTTTGGTCTTAAGTAGGGACTTCCCAAAACCTGTGAACTCAGAGTACTTCAGAATAGAACTTTTACTCAGGTAAATGACCACGGCTGATAAATGTTTTATATTGTTTAATGTGTTTGTTTTTCTTTACAAAATGACAAACAACATGTGCCTTAAGCTACCATTAAAGAACGTCATTGCATTAACTGGAGCTGTCAAAATGGTGCAGTGGCCTGTGTTCTTTTGTAGTACCAACCTAACCATCACAGTCTGGGTTTGAACCTTTACTCCAATGGGAAGATGGCGGAGAGTGTAAGGGAAGGTTTTTCTTAGGGTCATATGAGGGTGAGACTTTGCATGATTGGGCAATGCTGGGTATGAGTGTGAGAGACTAGGCAGTGTTGTTGTGGTGCAGTGAGATAACGTGTAACTGTCTGTGCACAACAAGAGTGTTTGTCCAGTCGACGGTCTGATTGGGCAGCGGTGGGAACGGCCGTGTTTGGGTTTCTCAGCCTGTGTGCGTGTCTGCCCGCTTCTTTTCCTGTGCACAGAATTCTGGCCTCCCTACTGAGAACACACAGACACGACAGAATGAGTGGGAGAAAGAGGAGGGAGGGTGTTTGGAAAATGTGAGGAAAACTAGGAGAAATGAATGAGTGGGAGAAAGAGGAGGGAGGGTGTTTGGAAAATGTGAGGAAAACTAGGAGAAATGGATGAGTGGGAGAAAGAGGAGGGAGGGTGTTTGGAAAATGTGAGGAAAACTAGGAGAAATGGACGAGTGGGAGAAAGAGGAGGATCAAGAGGATGAGGTGAAAGAGGAGAGTGAAGAATGGGCTGGTGTGATGTTGTTCTACCAGAGACAGTCTGTACCTGGGACTAAGAAATAGTCTGGTCTTGATTAAACTGAAAGCGGGAAAGGATATGTTAACGTAAACACTACGGACGCACTCAGAGATTGTGGTAGAGAGAGAGATGTGGTTTTAGAGCGGGGGAAGATGTGTGTGCGGGGGTGGGGGCCAGAAATAGAGGGGTGTAACGAGGAGGGAGTGAGGGCAGAGAAATAGATGCTCCATTATCTGGAGACAGATAGACTAGACAGTGTTGAAACAATGAGGAACACACCCATTTGATCAGTGTGATTTTGTATGCATCTTCAGTAGGGAGAGTTACAGTACACTTGGCTGGGCCATATGGGTGGGGGGGGGTACGGGGGGCTACAATGTTGTATGTGTGTGTTTAATCAGTGGAACAATGGTAGCTTGCTCACAAACAGGATCCCTCTGTTTCCTGAACCTTTTTGTCGCGCGCGCACACACACACACTCACACACACATGTACGCATGCACTTTAACGAAGACTCCACGGGTAAAATGTCAAATTGAGATTTATGCTTCTTATGAGTCAAATTATTCTTAGGAGAAACAGATTGACCAAGAACCACAGGGGCTGGCTTGTAAAACATGGTGCCCACTCAGCATTATCAGACAAACACACACACAGTCAGCATGTTCACATTCTAGCGTCAGTGTAAACCCCACCTGTCCCAGCTGTTGTTTTGAAGAGAGAGATAGAGAGGGAGAAAGAAGAAGAAAGAAGGAATGTGCTTCTCTTTTCCCTGTAGCCTGCTCAGCCTGTTCCTCTCCTGTCTTTCCTTGTTCATGTTTAGATTTGTCAGTTGTTGATTCTGTGTTCGTCTTCCTTGTTTCTGGCCTTCACTCAGTGCCATTGATCATCTCTGGGAGTGGGACAGTAGACACAACATTCATCGTGAGAAACGACACAAAGATAGTTACATGTTAAACATGGCCGCCCAACCCGTGACCCTGAAAAACAAATGGACTGTGAAGCACGTCGTTGAATCCTGTTGTTCTATTAAATGTCATAAGGATCCACTTTGTCTCACTTCCTACACGATCTACGAACATTTCATCAATTTGAATTTGACTCCAATTTGAAATTTGACTCCAAATCCTTCCCAACAGCTCACATCCAATTCCCATTTAACCTTGTCTTGTCAGTAAATCTTTATCAGGTGCAGGATGGTGACAGAATAAGCACACGTCACCAAGGTGGTCCAACTCCTATCACACTGCTAATTTCAGACTGAAGTGTTAAGTGCATATATAGGAAGCTACAAATTCACTACTTCCTAGCGAGCAACATGACAAGGTACCCCTGTCCGACCTTTCAACGCTCTACCACTTCACCCTGCCCCGTGTTTTAACCACTGGCATGTTGGAATTGACGCTACCAGGATTCAAACCCTGGCCACCGTGACGCTGTTTTGCTGCGAGGTAGTGACTGTGTCACTGGAGGCCCAATGTATACATTATAATTTGGGGGTATTTTTTCTGACAGGACAGTAGGAAGCAGAGGCTAGGGAAACAAGTAAGCAGGGGATGGGGTATTGTGTGTTTCAGAGTGGGTCGTTTTGTCTGCTACACCAAACATTGTGACTGTAGTTAAATGTTAATAGAACACCACAGTGTTGTCATGCTGTCGATGTGTTTGTTTCCATGCACCATTGTGTTCCCTTCCTTTCACACCAGATATTCCAGAAGTAATTTAACCTTACTTAAGAGTCACCTGCCAGCTTATGACCTCATGGAGGGGGTTAGAGGGTAACAGTGTTGCCCAAGTAACAGTAGAGGTCACAGTGCCTAAATAGGCATCCATGTTGTTTTACTGCCGTCAGTGTCATCTATCCTGTCTCACACACACACACACACACCTACACACCGTGACCTTAACTTTTCTGACATTTCTGCCTCTGGACTTCTCCATGTAAGTGCATGTACAGTTGCTGCAGGGTGAATTTATGAGAGAGAGTTTCTATTCCCAGCTCGATCCATGTTCTTTGTGAGGAACACTCCGCTCTCTCTCTGTTGACTTTACCGGCATTCTTCTGTCAGGTCACACGGGTTACACAGCTGAAGGCTGCTCTCCTTCTCACTTTCCCCTTGACATCAGACCCAGAAGGCGTTGGCCATCACACACCATTTAAAAAGCACAGCTTGATAGAACCAGGGCCTCTTATAGTGCCATAGTTTCAGTGTTAGTTACACTGTATTAATACAGTACGCGGTATGCCTTCAGGGAATCACCGCGCTGCTCTTCACAGACCTCACCTCCAACACTCCTCTTCCAATCTTTGGGGATACAGGAATTGTGTTTGACATACTACAGACCAACACACGTACCTACACAAACACAGAGACAGTCCCAAAAAGATGCTTATTCAGAGGTACTTATTTGTCTGTGAGATGTCGGAAAAGTCATTTAGCCATGTTGACCCTTTGGCAAAATTAACCAGTGTGTCCATTATGCTAATTTATTGTTTATAAGTAATACCTAAAACGTAATTTAACTAGAATTTGTTCAATAGCTGACAATAGACTGACAATAGAGTGTAGTAGCCGTAGCGAGTACCACTAAGGCCTGGGCCTTTGAAGGAGCTATGTATGGATGGACTTAATACCATGATGACAACCTAATCAACCCCAGCTTTCAATCTGCTCCTTCATCCCCTTCGCTCCCTTCACTTCTCCCCAGGCCATCGCTGTAAACGAAAAGCTGTTCTTAGTCAACTTCCCTTGTAAAATAAAGGTAAACTAACTGTGTAAAGCGACCACAGACAAACGTGGTAGATTTAAAACAATCACCTTGGGTGTGACCTAAATAATATGGAAAAAAAACTGGAAAATAGTTCTTAGATGGGTTAGTTTGGACTTTTACACTCACTGGCCACTTCATTAGGTACACCTAGCTAGTACCGGGTTGAGCCCAATTCTGCCTTCAGAACTGCCTTAACTCTTCGTGGCATAGATTCAACAAGGTGCTGAAAACATTCTTCAGAGATTTTGGTCCATATTGACATTATTGAATTCTGCAGTTGCTGCAGATTTGTCGGCTTCACATCCATGATTCGAATCTCCCGTTCCATCACATCCCAAAGGTGCTCGATTAGATTGAGCTCTGGTGACTGTGGAGGCCATTTGAGTACAGTGAACTAATTTGTCATGTTCAGGAAACCGGTTTGATATGATGTGAGCTTTGTGACATGGTGCATTATCCTGCTGGAAGTAGCCATTAGAAGATGGATACACTGTGGTCATAAAGGGATGACATGGTCAGCAATAATACTCAGGTAGGCCGTGCCATTTAAACAATGCTCAATTGGTACTAAGAGCCCCAAAGTGTGCCAAGAACAAATCCCCCACACCATTAAATCACCACCACCAGCTTGAACTTTTGATTAAATGCAGGATGGATCCATGCTTTCATGTTGTTATGTCAAATTCTGACCCTACCTTCTGAGCAGAAATTGAGAATCATTAGAACAGGCAACATTTTTCCAATCATCTGTTGTCCAAATGTGGTAGGCCCGTGCTAATTCTGGTGGGCCAGTGCTAATTGTGGTAGACCCGTGCTAATTGTGGTGGGCCCGTGCTAATTGTGGTAGGCCCGTGCTAATTGTGGTAGGCCCGTGCTAATTGTGGTGGGCCCGTGCTAATTGTAGCCTCAGTTTCCTGTTCTTAGCTGACAGGCGTGGCCCCGGTGTGGTCTTCTGCTGCCGTAGCCAATCCGCTTCAAGGTTTGATGTGTTGAGGCCCATTCAGAGATGGTCTCATGCATACCCTGGTCATAACAAGTTATGTTTGAGTTACTGTTGCCTTTCCATCAGCTCAAACCAGTCTGTCAATTTTCCATTGACCTCTGCCATCAGCAAGGCATTTTCAACCAGAGAACTGCCACTCTCTGGATATTTTCTCTTTTTTTGACTATTCTCTGTAAACCCTAGAGATGGTGGTGTGGGAAAATCCCAGTAGATCAGCACTTTCTAAAATATTTAAACCAACCCGCCTGGTACCAAAAAACCATGCAACAATCAATGTCACTTAAATCAACTTTCTTCCCCATTCTGATGCTTTGTTTGAACTTTATCAGATCGTCTTGACCATGTCTACATGCCAAAATGCATTGACTTGCTGCCACGTGATTGGCTAATTAGATATTTGCATTAACGAACAGTTGAACAGGTGTACCTAACGAAGTAGCCGGTGAGTGTAGATTTAAGGATTACTTGTTATGGTTTGGTTAAGCTTATGATTAAAAGTTAAGTTATTGAGGTTGGTGTAAGGACAGGGGAATATGGATATCTGTTTCAGGCGTAGGTCTCAGATCCCCACCAATATACAGTAAATGTCTGCTCTGACTAAATAAAAAACAGAATTTTTTTTTTCTTTGTTTTATGAAAACTCAAAAGCAGACATTTGTTTTTCATTTCAGATGGTTATTTACCCTGAAGGAGGTTTATGGGTCAAAAGAAACTGCCATTCAATATTCTGCTTAATTTAAACATCATTACTCACTGTAGCTAACATTATCCATTGTTAATGGTTAACTGAATATAGTCTTCCCTAGATGTTGCCGTTTGAGTAATCTCATCTCATATCTGAACACTATTTTGTCACTATCCTGTCATTTCTCTCAGTTCCTAATTCCTTTTCCTTCCTGTCTCCTGAATCTGCCTCTTCCACCCTACTCTCCTCAATTTCCACGTCTTATGACGCTCTGTCCCCTCTCCTCTAGGCCGGCACAACCCTTCCCTCCTGCTCCATGTCTAAACGTAACACTATGAACTCACAGAAGTGGTCTAAACGTAACACTATGAACTCACAGAAGTGGTCTAAACATAACACTATGAACTTACAGAAGTGGTTTAAACGTAACACTATGAACTCACAGAATTGGTCTTTGTGCTGCTGAGTGGAAATGGAAGAAACAAACGGAACGTGGAATCCTTCCAATCCCTCCTTGCTACCTTCTCTTCCTCTCTGTCTGCTACTAAAGCCACTTTCTATCATTCAAAATGTCAAGCTTAGTCCTCCAACCCCAGGAAACTCTTCCACCTTCTCTTTTCTCCTTAACCCTCCACGTCCTCCCCTTCCCTTTCTGCTGATGACTTTGTCAACCATTTTGAAAGGAGATTTGATGACATCTGTAACTCCTTCACGTAACCCTGTATCCACTGTTTGCTCCATCACCAAACCTGCTCATGCACTTACTAATTTCTCCCCTCTCTCACCAGATGACATTCTGCAGCAGTGAGATCCGGCTGCCCAACAACATGCCTGCTTGATCCTCTTCCCTCCTGCAGACCATCTCTGGAGACCTCCCATTCCTCACCTCTCTCATCAACTCATCCCTGATCACTGTATGTGTTCCTACAGACTTCAAGATAGCAACAGTTGCTCCCCTCCTAAAGAAACCAACACTAGATCCCATCCAATGTCAAAATCTACAGAGTGGCATCCCTCCTGTCTTTTCTGTCCAAGACAATTGAGAATGCAGTATTCAAACAACTTTCCAGTTATCTCTCTCAGAATTACCTCCTCAACCCCAAATGATCAGGCTTCAAGACGGGCCACTCGACTGAGACTGCTCTACTCCATGTAACAAAAGCTCTTCGTAAGGCCCAAGTTAACTTTTTCTCTGTTCTCATTCTTCTAGATCTAACTGCTGCCTTCGACACTGTGAACCCTCGTATCCTACTTTCCACCCTCTCAGATCTTGGCATCTCCAGCTCTGTACACTCCTGAATTGCATCCTACCAGGTGACATGGAGGGGATCATTGTCTGCTGCACAGATACTCTTCACCGATGTTCCCCAAGGCTCTGTTCTAGGCCCACTCCTCTTCTCTCTCTACATTAAATCCCTTGGCTCTGTCATAACCTCACATGGACTCTCGTATCACTGCTATGCAGATGACACTGAACTATTTCTTTCCTTCTCTCCTTCTGACATCCAGATGAAAATCTGCATCTCTGCATGCCTGGCTGATATCTCTATGTGGATGTGAGCACACCACCTCAAGCTCAGCTCTGACAAGACTGAGCTGCTCTTCTTTCATGGGAAGGCCTGTTTGCTCCAGGATATGCCAATCACAGTTGATAACTGTCCAGTGTCACCATCCCAGAGTGCAAAGAACCTTGGCTAACATCAAGGCTTTGACTTGTTCCTGCAGGTTCATGCTCTATAATGTTTGCAGAGCACAACCTTACCTCACCCAGGAAGCAGCCCAAGTAGTCATCCAGGCACTCGTCATCTCACGATTACTGCAAATCATTCCTGGTAGGACTCCTGACATGCGTCACCAAAACACTACAACTCAGTATTGGTTTTACTCCCAGTCCAAAGCCCCTGCACAGGACATTTTGTAACCAAGATGCCCTTCTTAGAGAACTCCCATTATTTAGTGGTGAAAACATGTGATATTTGGACAATTGAAGAGAGAAGTCTAGGAAGTCTCTATCATCAACAAAAACAGAACTGTTCAAAACACATGCTATTTTCTTCCAAAAAATGTTGCTAACATTTCATATTTACATTTTAATCATTTAGCAGATGCTCTCATCCAGAGCGACTTAAAGTGAGTACATTAATTTAGGAGAAACTAGGTGAAACAACCAGAAAAATCTGTAGTAAGAGCTCTCAATATTTGAGACAGTGAATAGGGAAAAACAGTGCTAGAGAAGGATCATACAGATAAACAAACCATTTAGACATCAAAGGTGGAATTCAACTAATTTAAGTACTCATTGAAGGTGAAGGTTTCCTGAAGATGGGTAGAGACTAATGTTCTAGCCTCCATTGAAAGCTGGTTCCACCGTTGGGGACCCAGGATGGAAAACAGTTTTGACTGCTTGGATTGGGAGCTGACCTCGTGAAAGCTTGGGACAGCCAGGAGCTCAGAGGCGGCAAATGAAGAAGGAGCTCCTCTTGTTGCACCATAGGCGAGCATCATCGCCTTGTAGCGGATATAAGTTTCAACTGGAAGCCAGTGGAGTGTGTGTAGAAGTGGGGTGACGTGAAGAACTTCGGAAGGTTGAACAGTAGGTGGGCTGCTGCGTTCTGAATGATTACCAGGGCCCAAGGGGAGAGAGGGCCCTCGAAAAGTCTGGAATATATTTTATACATATAACATGGGGGCACATCAGGACTGTCTATGCATAGGGCCCAGGATCTTGTGCTACGCTCCTGGTCCTGTGACTTTCACCTGTGACTCTCACCTGCTTTGTAAAGTTTGTCCAAGGGATGACGGTGACTTTTTTCTGAATATATTTTCTTACAAAACCAACTTTGAGGACTGAACCATTTGGCTTTTATACACTTAAATCTAGGAAAAAAAATTAAGAGCTAGGTCTTTACAATTTTTATACATACAACAGCATGGATGTTCCTGTATTTATTTGTCCCGGAGAACAGGAAGTTTTGTCCAAAAAACAATTTGAAATCTTGACGCGTTGGACTACAAAACATGATTCCACTGTGCTACTGTCCATTTCAGCTGAGACTGAGCCTAGCGAAGTCAGCGGTGCTTCTGGACAGTGTTGATGTATGGCTTCTGCTTTGTAAAGTAAAGCCTTAACTTACATCTGTGGATGCAGTTGCGAATAGTGTTGACTGACAAACTTTTCTTGCACAGCTGTGAGGGCACCATTAATGCAGAAAGATATGTACACATTTTGGGGCAATGCTGCCATCCAGTCGTCGTCTTTTCCAGGGATGTCCAAACCACATTCTGCCCGGATTACAAGTGCATTGTTGCATAAACAGAGAGTGCAGGTGCTAGCATGGCCTGCCTGCAGACCTGACCTGTCTCCGATAGAGAATGTGTGTTGCATAATGAAGCGCAAAATAAGCCAACAAAAGACCCATACAATTGTTATTTAAAAAATGATGTTACACAGTGGTAAACAGTCGATTGTCCCAGATTTGAAATTAGTGTATATTTTTGTAAATAAATTAAATTCACAAAGTAAAACATCACAGAATGTGTTAATAATGTGTTTTCAATATAGAATATGGTGAATTGAATTTTCAAATGACTCTTTTTGTTTGATTTAGCATTTTCCATACTCCCGTATAGAAATCCAACATTTGGCCATAAATGTATATTATGTATGTCATATTTGAGCATATATGGTGGAAACATCATCACATATATGTACATATAAGTTAAAATATATGAAAATTTGCAATTTTTACATATGTGACCTACATTTCCATATTTGACATCCATATCTACCTATGGTTTACAGTATGTATAATAGATGTACTTTTTAATATCTGTCAATGTATATATGAGATTATTTAAATAAATTATATAAAAATACTACTGCATATTTTCTTGCCTTATGTCAGTTAACAATTCGCCTATAGTCTGCAAATTTAAACAAGAATGAATGTTTATGTGTGGGATATTAATGTTATATACAGTACATGTGATAATAAGTAGGGGCATACAGTATAACATGCATGGTTTCTACTATGCCTGATGTGAACTTGATCTGTGCTTGGTTATTGTTTGTCTGTAAGTGTCGACGTTGACTGCAATGGAGTCTTTGTGTCATTCTACTAAAAGACCAGAAGTACGTTCTATTCAGTACCAGTAGTATTGTGTCTGTCTTTGTGAATGCCTAGTTTTGCACTGCTTTGTTTTGATAAGTATTATAAATCTTTCATTTGTTTCAATTCTCCTGATTCATTTTGTGTTCTGCCGTTATACTTTGATTAAATAAGTATTCGCTTGAGATGTCTGCGTTCGCCTCGTACCTTACCTCTGACCACATTACAGAATAACCCACCGTAATTATGGAAGCAGCAATATGTCATAAAGCAGAAACAAACAGGTGACAAGAAAAGAATGCATGGAGAAGACAAGCGGTGCCTGCCTGACACTGTTGGACAAAGAGACAAGAGAGTGAGGAATATAGTCATCTCTTCGCCTATTTCCCCCCTATAACCCCCCATGATAGAAAGGAGGAAGTCAGCATGAACGTAGAAACTGAGGGTTCCACCCATAGAAATAGAATGAATAGCAATGCCATTAAACTGTTTGGCGTGGTCATTCGAATAGTACACAACAAAATGGCGATTGTTGTTAGTTGTCACAGTGACAACATGTGTCAGTGGGGCCGTAAAGTGTGTCACACTCACTAGTTTGAGAGTTTCAGTTAGAGAGTATTGTAATATTAGCATTTATTAAATTTATTTTGAAGACTTACCAATATAATTATAATTATTATTTAAATTCAGCACTCTTTACCAGCAAGGCAGGCCACTAGTGAGTCTGTGACCTGCCACAAATTGGTTTAATGCGGAAGTAGGCCGCTAGATCTTTGCAAACGAACGGTACACATAAAAATGGCTGCCGCTCTGACCATTCTCCTACGTTGATTTGAATTTGAATGGCCATTCTATATTTATTTATTTTCTATGGTTCCACCACTATGGATGATCACCATTCGTCACAAAATGGTAGTTTCTCATTGGATAGTTTCAATGGGATTATGACAATCCTGATATCCCTGTAGATTTTTTTTGGGGGGGCCAAGAGGGTGGCTATGCTCAGGTGGATCCTCTAAGGCAACGATACTCATTCCATGGTCCTGTGAGCCGCAATTCTGTAGGTTTTCATTCCAAACCAGATTTAGCACAGGTGACGCTAATCATTACTAGGATGAAACGCTAACTCAGGGTAGTCACAAATGGGGTGGATGGAAAACTTATGGAATGGCGGCTCAGGGGAGAAGGAATGAGTATCACTGCTTTTGAGCCTGATGTTACACCTCTCAGACAGTGCCAGGAATGGGCGTGGTTTACAGATGCTCGGTTCGATGTCTGGGGGGATCCGCCTGTGTGTTCACCTCACAGAGTGAGCATCCGGTTTGGCATGTGACGGAAATGAGGAAGTGCCTTAAATTCTGAATTCCAGCTGGGGGCGATACGTCTGGTTGCAAAATAACTCGGTTTCAGTAATAGTCTATGAGAATGAAAGACACTTCTCACTTGATTATTACCTCAGTAAACATTTTCATAATGAGTATATGGTCTCAATCACTAGATTTATGCCTTCTGCAATATATAATGATGTTAATTTTTTGAATTATGGTCTTGTTAAAATCAGAGATAAAGCAAAGGGGCGTGGCTATGGCGTTTGGTTGTACGACAAGACACTCAAAAGGAGTTGGCAGTTCAGTTTTTCTGATAAGTTACGTTACATTTTGTTTTACATTTTGTTTTAATACTTTTTTTTAGCATCCCAATTAATATCAGTTAGCTAGCTAGACTACTCCTCCCTCTTGTCTAAAATCGTCACATCCGCAACCAAGATGTCTGCACTCATAACGGCAAATTTGATGACCCAAATCCGATCTTCACAAACCAATGGGTGATGTCACACATGTAACATCCAGTGATATATACAATCTATGGTTCAACTCCGGGGTAGCTGTTCTCAATGTCTTGGGGGTGAGAGAGTCCTAGAATGTCCTGGAGCTAGGAACAGGGTGCACCACAGTTTAGCCACCAGCAGTGGTGGTTCTAGACAAATTTTACTGGGGGGGCAAGGTGGGGCCAGTGTTTAATCAGAGGGGCACATTTTGACGCTAGCGCATAAAATAGTAATAACTTGATCAATATATTTAATTTTCTTATTATTATTCAGTCAGCTCGGGGGGGGGCAACGGGGGGGCAGGGCCATTTTTACAGGGGCACTGGCCCCTGTAGGTTCACCGTGTAGAACTGCCCCTGGCCACCAGTGTCCACTGCTACTGGTCAGCCACTAGTGTTTACTGCTAAAGGTCAGCCACCAGTGTCCACTGCTACAGGTCAGCCACCAGTGTCCACTGCTACAGGTCAGCCACCAGTGTTTACTGCTACAGGTCAGCCACCAGTGTTTACTGCTACAGGTCAGCCACCATTGTCCACTGCTACAGGTCAGCCACCAGTGTCCACTGCTACTGGTCAGCCACTAGTGTCCACTGCTAAAGGTCAGCCACCAGTGTCCACTGTTACAGTTCAGCCACCAGTGTCCACTGCTACAGGTCAGCCACCAGTGTTTACTGCTAAAGGTCAGCCACCAGTGTCCACTGCTACAGGTCAGCCACCAGTGT
>JACXGM010019260.1:0-18499 GCA_016801145.1 Umbra pygmaea
CCTCACCCCACCCCCACTTGGGTTTAGGGCTAAGTCTGCTCTCAGGTCTTGGGATCAATATAGGCTACTGTATTCTTCTCCTTCAGCCTGCCTGGTTCTTCAAATCAGCAGTCCTAGATGCTGGTCCCGACCCACAACTGCTCATGGCCTCCTTATTAAATGACTGCTGCTCACATGGACCAGCTGAGCACAAATGAACTCAACGGTGCCTAACAGGGGTGTACCGTACTGGCCACATCCAATACCCATGGACTACACCATTTGTTAAACAAACCGTCTTTGGAGAAGGAGATCACTCTCTGAATCACCTCCCAAGGTTTCTTCCTTTCTTTTGAGTTTTTCTGTCTACCTCAGGGTTTATTTCAGATCTATTTTTATGACACACTGATCAGCCGTAACAGCATGACCACTGACTGGTGAAGTGAATAACACTGATAATCTTGTTATGGCACTTGTCAATGCATGGGATATATTTAGGCAGCAAGTGAATATTTTGTCCTCAAAGTTGATGTGTTAGAGGTATGGAATATTGTAAGGATCTCAGCGATTATGATAAGGGCCAAATGTTGATGGCTGGATGACTGGGTCAGAGATCCTCCAAAATTGCGGCCCTTGTTGGGTGTTCCCGGTCTGCAGTTTAAAGGATCAGCTGCTAATTCCATGGTGCCAGATACCACAGCACAAATTCAGAGGTCTAGTGGAGTCCTTGTCCATCGACGAGTCAGGGCTGTTTTGGTGGCAAAAGGGGACCTACACAATAATAACCAAGTAATCATAATGTTATGGCTGATTGGTGTAAATGGGCATCTGTAAAGCCCTCTGTAACATTGCTTATACAAAGGCTATATACAGTTGTATGCAACCGATTGATTTACATTGATAAATAATTGGGTGTTTAGATCAACAATTTCATTTTGATCTATCAAATAACTGAAGGACACAGTAATATTACAGTAGTGAAATGAGGTTCATTGGATTAACAGAAAATGTGCAATATGCATCAAAACAAAATTAGACAGGTGCATAAATATGGGCACCCTTGTCATTTTGTTGATTTGAATACCTGTAACTACCTAGCACTGATTAATTGTAGCACAAAATTGGTTTGGTGAGTTAATAAGGCTTTGAAATTCATAGACAGGAGCATCCAATCATGAGAAAAGGTATTTAAGGTGGCCAATTGGAAGTTGTTGTTCTCTTTGACTCTCCTCTGAAGAGTGGCAACATAGCGACCTCAAAATCTCAAATGACCAAAAAAAAGATTGTTCAATATTATAGTTTAAATATAGGTACAAAAATCTATTACAGAAATTTAGGCTGTCAGTGTCCATTGTGAAGAACATTGTGAAAAAATTGAACACCACAGGCACAGTTCTGTACTGTGTTCTTCAGTTATTTGATAGATCACAATGAAATTGCTAATCCAAACACACAATTATTTATAAATGTATAAATTGTCAGGGGTGTCTGTAAATATGATTTGATTTGAAGATGTGCCTTAGAACCCTATCCAACTGTGTCACTGTGCTTACATACCACATCAATTCAGCTTGGCTGATGCACAGACCATGTGGTTTTAGCAAAAGCTTATTGTTTCAACAACTCTGGAAACTCCTTTCCTCTCACATATTTTGTGTATGTATGTTGATTGTTTCTCACCTACTAGGCTTGGTCCTTTAGTACGTGCTGTCACATTAAATAATCTGCCCTAGCTTCAGCCATATTTAGTGTTGCAGTCAGTCTATTTCTGTATTGTAATGTAAAGATAATACTACATTAGATCCATGTTATATTATCACATATACTCTGCTGACCTGGATACAGTTGTGGTCCTACTATTCACTCTGACCCTCTCATCCCTTCTTTAACAACTTGGTTTTACATGGCAAGCACAGAGCAGTCATTTCCTGGTTTAGTGTTATAATGTACACTATCATACATTATTTAGGACTATTTAACATGTGACTTTGAAATGTGTATCAATAAAGTTTAGAAAAACTATTACAGTGCTTATTTCTTCTGTCATTAATGAAAGCATCGGGGTAGAATACAAAAAAAATTCTGCCACTGATCTGGCACATATGGCCAAGTTTTGGTGGCCGGATCTGGGCGAGAGTACTCGGGCCAGATCCGGACCGTAATTCAATCTGACACTGGGCCGGATCTGGGGGCCGTATCTGGGCCAGACATTTTGGGACACTCGGGCCAGATCCGGCCTGGATCAGTTTTGCTACGACATAAATATAAAACATGCCCGATTTTCAATTAGGTTTGAGCACTTATGAGACAAGGTTAACCGAGGCCGATCGGAATGAAACTTGGTGGGCATGTTCAACTCAAGGCTGGAGAGGTCTGTAAGAATTTTGAAAGAAATCGGCCACTAGTTGGCGCTAATAAGTTTTTGGCTCTATAATCATGTGA
This sequence comes from Umbra pygmaea, assembly GCA_016801145.1. Taxonomy (NCBI): domain Eukaryota; kingdom Metazoa; phylum Chordata; class Actinopteri; order Esociformes; family Umbridae; genus Umbra; species Umbra pygmaea. Next base: position 2,422 of record JACXGM010019260.1, read on the forward strand.
TGTTATACACATCCAAACAATAAGCTTATCATTTGATAGATCTCCTCATGCTGAACAAATTTGCCTCTAGAACAAATGCTGTCAATCAAATCATTTATAAAATGTTCACAAATATATTAAAAACCTACTTTTGTGAACTAGTCCTAGGGTTTTCACTCGATCAGAACCAGACCAGTCTATCAATTCTCTGGACACTAGATGAATAATTATCAAAAAACAGATGAACTTTTACATTTGAATGGCTGTAACACTTAAATTGCCTGTATTGGCTTTAAATTAATTTTTCCATTTATTATTTCAGTGGTTAAAAGCTTACTAAATAAAACTTAATATCTTCAATGCTTATATGATTAAGGGATTTAAATGCTGGAACCCCGATAAATGTTGCTTGCAGCTTTAATTAGGGGTCCAAGCCCGAAGGGGCTGGGAACCGTCGTTGCAAAGCAACGCGGTTCACAGCTCCAGCAAGGCTGTGAAACCCTATTGTTTTCCTAAGGTTTCTTATTATTAGGGGTCCAAGCCCGAAGGGGCTGGGCACCGTCATTGCAAAGCAACGCATTTCAAATCTCCAGCAGGGCTGTGGAACCCTATTGTTTTCCTAAGGTTTCTTCATATTCTTATTCTTCCTATAAAACCCATACTACAGCCTAAACTGTACATGATCGTGGGGTGCCATTTTCAGGACTGGTCCAGATCACTGCTGGGACCTCAGACAGAAAAATTCAGCCACTTCCACCATTAGGTGGCGCTATACTATAAAAAACGTGTTTGCCCTTATTACTTCCAAACCGTACATCGCATTTAGAAGATTCACATATCCACACATTCCCTGAGTTCAGCTGAATCTTCTGACATAGGCCACGCCCATTTCCGCCAGTACTTTTATACGTGAAAAATTGTAATTTATCATAAACCTTCTTTTTCTAACTCCTACTAAACCGTGTGTCCGATCTGCACGAAATTTGATATGTATGAACACCAGACTGACGTGACAAAAAGTTATCAAAATAATCTTTATTGGACAAACAAAAATATTTTCGTAGCTAGCTATGAATTATGAACTTTAGTATATCGCTTCCAAATTAAATGCTATCTTCAAAAAACCTGAGATTGTTGTTCAATGTCCCACTACGATGTTCGGTACCAAATTTGGTGAAGATCGGCCAATCGGGAGCACTTTAATCAACGTTTATTTGTTTTGGACAATAACTTAATACATTGAACCGGGATTATTGTGATTACAATACCTTTTCCGTAGTAAATCCTATCAACATGAAACTTTTGGTGCTTGTTTGGCATCCCGCTCTGAAGCTCTGTACCAAATTTGTCATTAAAAAAAGCTGTCGTTAACGTAGAGCAGTTTTTGCCCATTTACTCAATCAATGTTAATGGGATGTTTACAATGGTGATATACCATAAAACTTGTAGCTCACACCTCGATATTATCTGACACTTGTCTCGCCAACGTTATACTTTGGTGTTCGCTTTCCATAACGACTATACAAAAGTATGAGCTTTTTTAATGTGTCAGACATTATAGAACATGTAAAAAAATGGTATTATAATCGTATAGGCTTCAATTTGTTTCAAACAAAGACAAGGTATATTCATAATTAATGTAATTGTGACGGACTCTGTTACATCGGGTCCTGATCAGATCCAAACCGGTAACAGGCAAGAACTGAATACACTTGAAAGCACCCCAGCAAAGAGATCGCAATCACCAGAATTCTAGACACCTGCCTTCAGGAAGTCCCTCTATAAACCATTAGGAAACCTCGACTTTTTTGATCATCATCCTACCCAGTTCAACACTGATTGACCACAAATCAATTTTATTTTCACCCTATTGACGGGCAGAGCATTGGATTGGGCCACTGCTCTATGGGCAGCCCAGAGCCATGAGTTGTGCTCCGAAAGTGCTTTTACAGCCTTGTTCAGACTTCGATCACCCGGCAACCGGTCGCAGTGTGGGGGACCAGTTGTGTGAACTGAAACAAGGGAAGCGTTCTGCCGCTGACTATGCGCTTGATTTTAGAACACTGGCGGCTGGAAGTGGATGGAGTGACACGGCACAATTAACCATGTATAGGAGAGGTATCACTAAAGAACTCCAGACCGAGTTGGCCTGTCGTGGGGACCAGACTGACCTTTCCAAATACATCCATATGTCCATAGTGGTGGATAACCTGCTGTCATCCGAGACATCCCACCAACCTCCTCGGATTTCCTCGGGGCCGGTTCTCCCCAGATCATCTTCAGATCACTCATCATTTGTGTCTATACTGCGGTTGTGGAAAACACCTTCTACAACAGTGTCCCGTACGGCCGCACAGACCAGACCCGAGGGCACGTTCCAAGGACAATGTAGGAACAGCTATTCATACTGTGCTTAATAACCGCCAACTAAATTTACCTGTAATTGTCTTTACGGATAAAGCCAGTTATCCCACGTCAGGATTAGTAGATTCAGGGGCTGCGGGCAATTTTATTGATCACCGGTTAACCCAGCAGTTAGGAGTGAAGCTAATATCCCTCTCTTCTCCCCTAAGGATTAATTCATTGGATGGGCAACCATTGGGAATCGGCTATGTTACCCATCAAACAGCCCCCTTACGGTTACAGGTCGGAGCTTGCCATTCCGAAGAAATCCAGTTCCTGGTATTATCCTCTGCCCAGGACCCAATAATTTTAGGCTGTACCTTCACAACCCCACCTTCTCCTGGTCCCAGGTAGAATTGTTGACTTGGGGAGATCACTGTCAAACCAATTGTCTGGTCAAACCTTGCCGCGCAACCTCCGTGGAAGAGTGCCACGCCAAATCGGTAACCATCATACCCCTGGAAGATCGCTCTTGCGCCTCGAAGGAAATGGCCGCAGTGTTACCTCCGCACCGACCCTGGGACTGTGCCATAGATTTGGTCCCCGACGCTGTGGTTCCTAAAGGACGCATTTATCCCCTATCACTTCTGGAACGGGAAGCATTGAATACTTATATCGACGAGGCTCTCCACCAGGGATTCATCAGACCTTCCAAATCACCCGCAGTGTCCATTTTTTTCTTTATTGGAAAGAAGGATGGGGGTCTTCGTCCCTGTGTAGATTATCGTGGACTCAGCTCCATCACCATTAAACATTGATTCCCCTTGCCCCTCAACGTTTCTACCTTGGAGCTCCTCGGCCAAGCTTCCATATATCGATCTACGAAGCGCTTACAATTTGGTCAGAATTAAGAAGGGCGACGAATCGAAGACAACCTTCATAACGCATAAGGAACATTACGAATATCGAGTGATACCATACGGATTAACCAATGCCCCAGCCGTCTTCCAGTCGTTCATGAACTCTATTTTTAAGGATATGTTGGATCGATTCGTCGTGGTCTACATAGATGTCATTTTGATTTATTCCTCTTCTTCGGACGAACATGTTGGCCATGTACGACAAGTACTGCAAAGTCTTCAGGAACACCAGCTGTACGTGAAAGCCGAAAAGAGTGACTTTCCTGGGCTTTGCCAATTTCTATAGGAGATTCTTCAAGGCCTTTAGTACTGTGGCGACACCTCTCCATTCCCTTGTCAACCTAAAGAAAGCCCTGTTCAAATGGACGGATGTCGCCAAACGGGCCTTCCACAAGTTAACGCATAGGTTCACCACAGCTCCAGTCTTGCGTCAACCCGACCCTGATCTGCCATTCACGGTTGAGGTGGATGCCTCCGACGTTGGAGTGGGAGCAGTCTTATCGCAGCCACAAGGCACCGATGGGAGGAATCGTCCCTGGGCATTTTTTCCGAGGAAACTATCCTCGTCCGAACGGAATTATGACGTGGGCAACCGGGAGCTCCTTGCTATTAAGTTGGCGTTGGAGGAATGGCGCCACTGGTTGGAGGGGGCGCGCTTTCCTTTTTCTGTTCTAACAGACCACCGTAATTTAGAATATCTCAAAGCTGCTAAATGACTCAGTTCTCACCAAGCACGCTGGTCATTGTTTTTTGCTCGTTTCAATTTTTCCGTTTCTTAACTTCCAGGAGAATGTAATGTGAAAGCTGACACCCTCTCCAGACAATTTGAAGCCGGACCCCGGCCCTCAGAACCAGAACCCATCCTTCCTGCTGCGTGTATGGTAAGGCCCATAAAATGGGAACTTGATAACGAGATTACTCAAGCCCTTCTTATAGACAATACCCCGCCTGAAACACCCCAGGGGAGGACCTTTGTGCCAGCGCAGCTCAGCTCACAGTTACTTCACTGGTGTCACACCTTGCTCAGTACCGGTCACCCCGGGATCTCCTGCACCATACAACTGGTATCACAACGTTACTGGTGGGCGTCTCTAGAGGATGATGTAAGGGATTACGTGCTTTCCTGCCCAAGCTGTGCGCTCTCGAAAACTCCTCGCCACCTGCCTGAAGGTAAACTCCTTTCCTTACCTATACCCAACCGACCTTGGTCTCATGTTGCCATGGACTTCCTGACTGATCACCACCATACTTGTTGTCATCGATTGTTTTTCTAAAATGTGCCAGTTAATACCTCTAGCCAAACTGTCTACTGCTATGAACCTGGCCGAATTAGTGTTTCAGAATGTGTTTAGACAGTATGGGTTGCAGTAGATATAGTATCAGATAGAGGACCCCAGTTCACCTCACGTGTCTGGAAGGAGTTCTGGAAACGGTTAGGGGTTTCCGTCAGTCTCACCTCAGGCTACCATCCCCAATCTAATGGTCAGACGGAACGCATGAACCAAGTGATCGGAACATTTCTCCGACAGCGTTGTGCCACCGCTCCGCATGCCTGGGACACGTTTCTCCCTTGGATAGAATACACCCAGAATTTGTTAATCCACTCCTCTCTTGGAACAACTCCCTTTCAGTGTGTCCTAGGATACCAGCCTCCTCTGTTCCCGTGGGATACGGATCCATCCCCTGTTGACGCTGTGGAGCACTGGTTCCAGCGCAGTTCTCGGGTCTGGGACGCCGCTCACCGACACCTGGATCGAGCTACCCATGCACAGCGGAGGTTTGCGGATAGGAGGAGACGCACTACGCCTACGTACCAAGTAGGTCAAAGGGTATGGTTGTCTACTCGGGACCTTCGTCACCACTTACCCTGTAAGAAGCTTTCCCAGCGGTAAATTGGGCCGTTTAAGGTAGCGAATAAATCCTGTTACCTATCGGTTGCTTTTTCCACGCCAGTATAGGATATCCTCTGCTTTTCACGTGTCATTGTTGAAGCCCGTCTATTACAGCCTTCTGAACCCGCCGTCTCAGACTTCGCCTCCTCCCCTGGATGTCGGAGGGGAACCCGCGAACCAGGTGAAGGAACTGCTGGCTTCCAGGCGCCGTCAGGGAGTGCTCCAGTACCTGGTAGACTGGGAAGGTTATGGTCCAGAGGAACGGTCCTGGGTGCCCATTTCGGATGTCCTGAATCTGGAGATGGTGGCATCCTTTCATCGAGATCATCCTTCTTCTCCGGTGCCTCGTCGGAGGGGGAGGACTGTATCGCGGGCATCTAGTGCGTCGGGAGCCGCACGTCGGAGGGGGGCCTCTGTGACGGACTCCATTACATCGGGTCCTGATCAGATCCAAACCGGTAACAGGCAAGAACTGAATACACTCGAAAGCACCCCAGCAAACAGATCGCAATCACCAGAATTCTAAACACCTGCCTTCAGGAAGTCCCTATATAAAACATTAGGAAACCTCGACGAGATGTGAGGTATTGAAAGTTGTTTCTGTCATTACTGAGCCTTTTTGCAATTCTATTCCTGACTCCCGGTATTGATTCTAGCTACGTTTACTATTCGACTTACCCCTTTTTGTATTACGCCTTGTACCTTTTCGTATCGTCCTGATCACAGTGTACCGACCTTGCCTGACTGTCTCCCCGAATCGTGCATCGACCTAAGCCTGGCCTGACAACCACTTCCCTGGATATTGGACCCTCGATTGTTCTGGACCCCTGTCGGATTACGGATTTTGCTTGACGACTGTCTACCTGCCTTTGTCCGCTATTTGTATAATAAAGCCTATTTTGTAAGTGGAGTAGCTGGAGCCGGTGCCATATCATTACAGTAATATACTTTAATTTAGTAGATTTAATTGTGGTGTTCTATCCTAACCAATATTTCCTATATTTCTAAGCAGATGATCTATGCTATATTCTGATAAAATGCCACTCGTTGGGGTTATTAGAGTACGCTGGATCAAGTGCCTGTGTATCTGGCAAACTTTATTTCCTGTTTGGAGTGTGCGGTGTTAGAATTGGTTTGTTGCTAATCTAGTACAAAATTGTACTACAAAACAATATAAAACATTTTCAAGAACAACTTTCTATAATGTATACTGGTCGGTAGCAGCCTAAATTAGTGACCTGACCTGAACAGTGAAAGGGAAATGGGACAAAGTTACAGAAAACATGTTGCTAAAAGTTTTGTAATTTTTTTTCCTTTGGACAAATATAGGTTACTCATTATTTGGTTCTGATTTGTTTAATGTGTAAGGCAAAGTGTACAGACACGATGGGCAGATATACACAAATTACTACAGTATATTGATACAGAACCCATGATTCTGTGGATCAATGTTAACTTTAAGGCTTGTCCCTGCGCAATTAGGACAAATTAAATCAAAGATCAGTTCATTCAAATGTGCTACATGAACTGTTGGCTACAGAATAATGTAGCAACCTCTTCTGAACAGTGAAAAGGATATGGGATAAAGTTACAGAAAAAAAGGTTTTATGAGATTGTTTCCTTTGGAACAAATGCAAGTAAGTCATTATTTGGTTGTGTTTTGTTTTGTTTAATGTGTAAGGCACAGTGTACAGACAAGACGGGCAGTGTGACGGATTGTATTACATCGCGTTAGGACTTGTCCCAACCCGGTAACAGGCAAGGACTGCATACTCACGAACCCTCAGAAATGCCTCGACGAGTTGTGAGGTATTGATAGTTAGCTCAAACATTACTAAGCCCTATTTTGACATTCTTATTCCTGACTCCCGGTTCTGATTCACGCTACATTTTGCATTCGACTTACCCTTTTGGATTTTGCCCTGTACCTTTGCCTATCACCTTGATTTCAGTGTACCAACCTTGCCTGCTGGACTTCCTGAATTGTGTATCGACTTGTGCCTGGCCTGAGGACCTTGACCCTGGAAATCGGACCCTGGATTGGACTGGACCCCTAGCGGATTACGGATTAAGCTGGACGTTGGAGATCTACCCATTTACCCTATTTAATAAAGTCTACTTTTGTAGTTGGAGTATTTGGAGTCGGTGTCCAATCATTACAGAATACCTCACCGCGACGCGGATATGGACCCCGCCGAGCTTCACACTAGACTCGCCCAACAAGAGGCTCGAATAGATGAACTGTGCCACCTCCTGCGCCAAACCACTGTTACGCCTCCGCCTGCGCCTGTGCTGGTAGCACCTGCCCTTCCTATGGCTTTACAACAAAAATACGATGGCACCCCGGGAAAATATAAAGGATTTTTGATGTAGTGTGCTCTCTTTTTTGATAATCATCCGACCCAATTCCACACTGATCGACCGCGTATCAATTTTATTTTCTCCCTATTGACGGGCAGAGCATTGGATTGGGCCACTGCGTTATGGGCTGCTCAGAGCCATGAGTTACGTTCTGAAAGTGCTTTTACGGCTTTATTCAAAGAAGTATTCGACCACCCTGTAACAGGTCGAAATGTGGGGGACCAATTGTGTGAGCTGAAACAAGGCAAGCGTTCCGCCGCGGACTATGCCCTTGATTTCAGAACACTGGCGGCCGGGAGTGGATGGAGCGATACGGCCCTACTGACCATGTATAGGAGGGGTCTAAATAAAGAACTCCAGACCGAGTTGGCATGTCGAGGGGACCAAACTGACCTTACCAAATATATCCACATGTCCATAGTAGTGGATAACCTACTGTCCTCAGAGGCGTCCCATCAATTTCCTCGGGTTTACTAGAGGCCGGTTCTTCCCAGACCATCTTTAGATCCTAGTCCTGAACCGATGCAGATCGGTCGCTCCCCGCTGACCTCGGAGGAAAGACAGAGGAGAATAAACCATCATTTGTGTCTATACTGCGGTTATGGACAACACCTCCTACAGCAGTGTCCTGTACGGCCGCTCAGACCCGATCCGAGGGCAAGCCCCAAGGAAAAGGTAAGAGGAGATAATTCTACTGTGGTCACTACACATCAACTGAATCTACCTGTAATAGTATTCATGGGAAAGGACAGTTATCCCACGTCAGGATTAGTTGATTCAGGGGGTGCAGGCAATTTTATCGATCACCAGTTAACCAAGCTGTTAGGAGTGAAGTTAATTACCCTCTCTTCTCCCCTAAGGATTAATTCGTTGGATGGACAACCATTGGGAACCGGCTATGTCACCCATCAAACGGTACCATTACGGTTACAGGTCGGAGCTTACCATTCTGAAGAAATCCTGTTCCTGGTACTCTCTTCTGCCCAGGACCCCATCATTTTAGGATTTCCTTGGCTGCATCTTCACAACCCCACGTTCTCCTGGTCCCAGGGAGAATTGTTGACTTGGGGAGACCACTGTCAAACCCATTGTCTGGTCAAGCCTTGCTGAGCCACCTCAGTGGAAGAGTGCCATGCCAAGCCGGTACCCACTATACCCATGGAATATCACCTTTACGCATCAGTTTTTTCGAAGGACAAGGCTGCGGTGTTACCACCACACAGACCTTGGGACTGTGCTATTGACTTGGTACCCGATCCAGTCTTTCCCAAGGGGCGCATTTATCCCCTATCGCTTCCGGAACAGGAGGCGTTAAATAATTATATTGACGAGGACCTTCACCAGGGATTCATCAGACCTTCCAAATCCACAGCGGCCTCCAGTTTTTTCTTTATTGGAAAGAAGGATGGAGGTCTTCGTCCCTGTATTGATTATCGTGGACTAAACGCCATTACTATTAAACATCGATACCCCTTACCTCTCATCGCTTCTACCTTGGAACTCCTCGGCCAAGCATCTATATATACTAAACTCGATTTAAGAAGTGCTTACAATTGTCAGAATCAAGAAAGGCGACGAATGGAAGACAGCCTTTATCACACACAAGGGACATAATGAATATTGAGTGATGCCATACGGCTTAACCAATGCCCCAGCCGTCTTCCAGTCCTTTATGAACTCTCTTTTCCATGATATGTTGGATCAATTCGTCGTGGTCTACATCGATGACATTTTGATATATTCCTCTTCTTTGGACGAACATGTAGGCCATGTGAAACAAGTACTGAAAAGGCTCCAAGAAGCTGTACGTGAAGGCTGAAAAAAGCAAGTTTCACAGAGAAACAATGTCCTTCCTGGGAGTCATACTCACGCCTGGGGGGGTGAAAATGGACGAGCGGAAGGTAGAAGCTGTGCGTAATTGGCCATTACCCAAAACCGGAAAGGACCTCCAAAGGTTCCTGGGCTTTGCCAATTTCTATAGAAGATTCATTAAGGACTTTAGCACCGTTGCGGGACCTCTCCATTCCCTAGTCAATCTAACGAAAGCGCAGTTCAAATGGACGGATGTCGCCAGAAGGGCCTTCCACGAATTAACGCACAGGTTCACCATGGCCCCTGTCTTAAGGCAACCCAACCCTGATCTGCCGTTCACAGTTGAGGTGGATGCTTCCGAGGTTGGAGTAGGAGCGGTCTTATCGCAGCCACACGTCACCGATGGGAGGAATCATCCCTGTGCATTTTATTCAAGGAAGCTCTCTCTATCCGAACAGAATTATGATGTGGGCAACAGAGAGCTCCTTGCGATTAAATTAGCGTTGGAGGAATGGCATCACTGGTTAGAGGGGGCGCGCTTTCCTTTTTCTGTTCTAACGGACCATCGCAATTTAGAATATCTCAAAAACGCTAAACGGCTCAATCCACATCAAGCCCGCTGGTCATTGTTTTTTGCTCGTTTTAATTTCACAGTTTCTCATCTTCCAGGAGACCGTAACGTGAAAGCAGATGCCCTATCCAGACAATTCGAAGCCGGACCCCGGCCCTCAGAACCAGAACCCATCCTTCCTGCTGCGTGTATAAAATGGGAACTTGATAACGAGATTACTCAAGCCCTTCCTATAGACAATACCCCGCCTGAAACACCGCAAGGAAGGACCTACGTGCCAGCTCAACTCAGGCCGCAGTTGCTACACTGGTGTCACACCTCGCTCAGTACCGGACATCCCGGGATCTCTCGCACCATACAACTGGTATCCCAAAGGTACTGGTGGGCGTCCCTACAAGAAGACGTAAAGGATTACGTGCTTTCCTGCCCAACCTGCGCGCTCTCGAAAACTCCTTGCCACCTCCCTGAAGGTAAACTGTTTCCCTTATCAATACCCAACCGACCATGGTCGCATATTGCAATAGACTTCCTAACCGATTTACCAACATCAAATAATTACACCACCATACTTGTGGTCATCGATCGTTTTTCGAAAATGTGCCGGTTAATACCTCTAGCCAAACTACCTTCTGCTATGGAACTGGCCGAACTAGTGTTTCAGAACGTGTTTAAACTGTATGGTTTACCAGAGGATATAGTGTCAGATAGAGGACCCCAATTTACCTCCCAGGTCTGGAAAGAGTTTTGTAAACGGTTAGGGGTGTCAGTCAGTCTCACCTCGGGCTACCATCCTCAATCCAATGGCCAGACCGAACGCATGAACCAAGTGATTGGAACATTTCTCAGACAGCGTTGTGCAACCACTCCGCATGACTGGCACAAATATCTCCCTTGGGTAGAGTATGCCCAAAATTCGTTAATTCACTCCTCTCTGGGAATAACTCTATTCCAGTGTGTTCTAGGATACTAGCCGCCGCTGTTCCCGTGGGATACGGATCCGTCCCCTGTCGAAGCTGTGGAGCACTGGTTCCAGAACAGCTCTCAGGTCTGGGACAACGCTCACCAACACCTGGATCGAGCCACCCAAGCCCAGCGGAGGTTTGCGGATAGGTGGAGACATGCCACGCCGACTTACCATGTAGGTCAACAGGTATGGTTATCCACTCGGGACATTCGTCACCAATTACCCTGTAAGAAGCTGTCCCAACGATACGTTGGGCCGTTTAAAGTTGTTAGGCGTATAAATCCTGTTACCTATCGGCTGCTTCTCCCACGCCAGTATCGGATATCCTCTGCTTTTCATGTGTCGTTGTTGAAACCCGTCTTTTACAGCCCACTGCACCCACCGTCTCGGACTCCGCCTCCTCCCCTGGATGTCGGAGGGGAACCTGCTTACCGGGTGAAGGATCTGCTGGACTCCCGGCGCCGTCAGGGTGTTCTCCAGTACTTGGTGGACTGGGAGGGTTACAGCCCGGAGGAACGGTCCTGGGTGCCCGCTTCGGACGTTCTGGACCCGGTGATGGTGGCGTCCTTTCATCGGGAGCATCCTTCTTGTCCCGCGCCTCGTCGGCGGGGGAGGCCTGTGTCGCGGTCGTCTAGTGTGTCGGGAGTCGCACGTCGGAGGGGGGCCTCTGTGACGGATTGCATTACATCGCGTCAGGACTTGTCCCAACCCGGTAACAGGCAAGGACTGCATACTCACGAATGCACCACTGTAAGTAGAGAGCAATCACCGGAATTCTAAACACCTGCCTTCATTTACTCCATACATAAACCCTCAGAAATGTCTCGACGAGTTATGAGGTATTGATAGTTAGCTCTAACATTACTAAGCCCTATTTTGACATTCTTATTCCTGACTCCCGGTTCTGATTCATGCTACGTTTTACATTCGACTTACCCTTTTGGATTTTGCCCTGTACCTTTGCCTATCGCCTTGATTTCAGTGTACCAACCTTGCCTGCCAGACTTCCTGAATTGTGTATCGACTTGTGCCTGGCCTGAGGACCTTGACCCTGGAAATCGGACCCTGGATTGGACTGGACCCCTAGCGGATTACGGATTAAGGTGGACGTTGGAGATCTACCCATTTACCCTATTTAATAAAGTCTACTTTTGTAGTTGGAGTATTTGGAGTCGGTGTCCAATCATTACAGGCAGATATAAACAAAATGTTACAGTTAATTGCTACAGAACCCATGATTTTGTGAATCTATGTCAATTTTAAGCCTTTTTCCTGCACAATTAGGATAAATTAAACCCAAGATTTGTTCATTCAAATGCGTTAAATGAACTGTCGGCCACAGCCTAAAGTAGTGACCTTTAGTTACAAAAAAATTTTGCTAAATGTTTTATAAAATTGTTTCTTTTGGAGAAATGTAGGTAACTCATTATTTGGTTCTGTTTTGTTTTGTTTAATGTGTAAAGCAAAGTGTCCAGACAAGACAGGCAGATATACACAAATTACTACAGTAAATTGCTACAGAACACATTATTTTGTGAATCAATGTCAATTTTAAGCCCATTCCCTGCACAATTAGGACAAATTATATCAAAGATCAGTTCATTCAAATGCGCTACATTAACTGTTTGCCGCAGCATGAAGTAGCGACCTAATCTGAACAGTGAAAGGGATATTGGATAAAGTTACTGAAAAAATGTTGCTAAATGTTCTGTTTTGTTTAGTGTGTATGGCACAGTGTACAGAAAAGATGGTTACACATACATAAATTACTACAATAAATTGTTAGAGGACCCATAATTTTGTGGATCAATGTTAAATTAATCCCTATCCCTGTACAATTAGGACAAATTAAACCAAAGATTGGTTCATTCAAACACAGTACATGAATACTCAGCCATGGCTGTATGGCACTCTGATTACCTCTGCTATCTGAACGACAGTTTATGGATCGACATACTATGTGATGGTATTTCATCATCTGCTTTCTTAGTTTGTAATCCCCTATGTTTTCTTGCTAATGACAACTTTTTTAATCTTCTCTGACAATTTTGACCATTATCAAAGCACTTCTTTTAACATTTTAAATATTTTTGAAATATCAGAGCACGTGCAAATTACTACAGACCTTGTATCTTGGCTGTTATGATATTTTCCAGCTTTTGCATCACAGCCATTGCGCCTTTGGTTCCGATTTCATATGTTCTCCTTTTGTGGGCTCCGTGGGTCACTTGCACAAGGGGGGACTCGCCAGGGATGGCTTGGACCCCGTCAAAACTGCTTGCAGTTCTAGTTTCCACTTATTGTCACTCGTAAATTGAGAGGAATGCTGTTTGATTCATATAGCCTACTATACTATTCTTCTGGGTGCCATCTACACTCACCTAAAGGATTATTAGGAACACCCATTCAGTTTCTCCTTAATGCAATTATCTACTCAACAAATCACATGGCAGTTGCTTCAATACATTTAGGGGTGTGGTCCTGGTCAAGACAATCTCCTAAACTCCAAATTGAATGTCAGAATGGGAAAGAAAGGTGATTTAAGCAATTTTGAGCGTGGCATGGTTGTTGGTGCCAGACGGGCCGGTCTGAGTATTTCACAATCTGCTAAATTACTGGGATTTACACGCACAACCATTTCTAGGGTTTACAAAGAAGGGTGTGAAAAGGGAAAAACATCCAGTATGCGGCAGTCCTGTGGGCGAAAATGCCTTGTTGATGCTAGAGGTCAGAGGAGAATGGGCCGAATGCTTCATGCTGATAGAAGGGCAACTTTGACTGAAATAACCACTTGTTAGAACCGAGGTATGCAGCAAAGCATTTGTGAAGCCACAACACGCACAACCTTGAGGCAGATGGGCTATTACAGCAGAAGATCCCACCGGGTACCACTCATCTCCACTACAAATAGGAAAAAGAGGCTACAATTTGCAAGAGCTCACCAAAATTGGACAGTTGAAGACGGGAAAAATGTTGCCTGGTCTGATGAGTCTTGATTTTTGTTGAGACATTCAGATGGTAGAGTCAGAATTTGGCATAAACAGAATGAGGACATGGATCCATCATGCCTTGTTACCACTGTGCAGGCTGGTGGTTGTGGTGTAATTGTTTGGGGGATGTTTTCTTGGCACACTTTAGGCCCCTTAGTGCCAATTGGGCATTGTTTAAATGCCACGGCCTACCTGAGCATTGTTTCTCACTATGTCCATCCCTTTATGGCCACCATGTACCCATCCTCTGACGGCTACTTCCAGCAGGATAATGCACCATGTCACAAAGCTCGAATCATTTCAAATTGGTTTCTTGAACATGACAATGAATTCACTGTACTAAAATGGCCCCCACAGTTACCAGATCTCAACCCAATAGAGCATCTTTGGGATGTGGTGGATCGGGAGCTTCATGCCCTGGATGTGCATCCCAGAAATCTCCATCAACTGCAAGATGCTATTCTATCAATATGGGCCAACATTTCTGAAGAATGCTTTTAGCACCTTGTTGAATCAATGCCACGTAGATTTAAGGCAGTTCTGAAGGCGAAAGGGGGTCAAACACAGTATTAGTATGGTGTTCCTAATAATCCTTTAGGTTAGTGTATATGTGCCATTTCATATCAGTAGGATATAATCTATAGGCTATATATTTTCCTAAGAACGACATGATGGTGATATGGATTCTTTGAAATAAAGCTACTGTAACACATGCAATCCCCCCAGCCACGGGTCGTCTGAGCCCTGAGAGTTACGAACATCTGGTGACGTGTCTGGTACCCTGTATTGGCATTAGACAATAAATAAAGATTGAATACAGTCATTCATTATAGCTGCATCAATTATTACTTTAAAGTGTGTTTTTGATGTTTCAGGACCTGCTTGATCTATTTAATTTAGAAAACCTAAAACAAACAAACAGCCGTCATCGTTTGAGTATTGGGCTGAGTTGTAACGAAATTATATTAAATTAACCACACAGTTGAATGAGTCCCTAATAAAAGAAGCAGTGACGGATTGTTCGAACTGCACATCATTACGGTTTTGAGCATCTCCCATACTGTTTATTAAATATGTTTTCAAGCACTTCAGGCAAGAGAAAGGGAGGTTTGGCCACCATTCAAACGATGGGGGTGATAGCCCTTACCCCAGCCTGCCGCCGCTGCTAAAGGCCGGTGGAATTCCGCTGGATTTCCACCCAGCGTGAAGTTATAGTTAATCTGTCCAATAAAATTATAAATTGTTTTCAAAAAAAAATTCTTTCTTTTTTCTTAATTGTATTTTAGCATTAGGAACAAGGTAATTGTCCAGTTTGTGGTTTGATTTGCCTACTGGAGGCAAGTACTCAATTAAACAAACAATTATAGTTTCTCTGGTTGGATGCCAATTAGCCTATTTGATATTTGACATTTAGGTTGATATTTATCCAGACACTAGTTGGTGATTATTTTTGCCAGTGAGACTGGACTAATCAGACATGAATACATCACTTTAATAATGTATAGGCACGTTTGAATATTGAAATGCATGTTGAACCACAATTTATTTCGTATTCCATTTTAGGAAAAGCTGGTCTATAACAATAGTACAGAACAAAAATAATGACTGTAGTTATCTTGTGTAAAAAAT
Source organism: Umbra pygmaea (assembly GCA_016801145.1). Classification (NCBI taxonomy): domain Eukaryota; kingdom Metazoa; phylum Chordata; class Actinopteri; order Esociformes; family Umbridae; genus Umbra; species Umbra pygmaea. The sequence goes on from JACXGM010019260.1 coordinate 17,883, forward strand.
GTTCTATATAGCGCGCCACCAAATATAGTGCACGGGGGGGGTGCCATTTGTAAAAATGGGCATATCGCGTGCGGTATATTTGCTAAAATACGGTATACCCGAAACCACTGGAAAATGTTACAGGGCTAAATGCTGTCCCTGATTATGCTAATGAGACAGCTCCTATATTTAACGTCTAAGCCATGTACTACATGATTTTAGCAACGATTTAGCTGTCCCAGACCCATTTTCTATGGTTTGCGACAAAACTCCCAGATTCGTGCCAAATCACTGCTCGCTCCCCCGTCATCGAAGTATGAACAGTTCGGAGGCGCACCTTTGTTAGTCTTTGAGTTGTCCCAGACGCCCAGATTTTTTTCTGGCATGTTTGATATTTTCGCTTGTCATAAGGGGTTGTACAGAAAGCTTAGAATTTCATGAATTTAGCAAACATATCCGATTTACAATAGCTATAACAAGAATAAAAAGCCATGTTATTATGTGACTTGAGTGCAATGTAAACAAAACCGTCCGTTATTGGGACTGAGCTAATACATCCACGGCTGACAAAGAAAAATGTACTTACAGTCAGCTATCTTTCTCGGATTCGTTGTCAAAAGGGTCCCAGCAATAAAATG
>JACXGM010019261.1:0-18498 GCA_016801145.1 Umbra pygmaea
CACTAACACTGTTACTGATGAACACCACTGTTACAGTCACTACCACTAACACTGTTACTGATGAACACCACTGCTACAGCCACTACCACTAACGCTGCTGTTAATACTACTACTACTGGTACTAATACTACTAATGCTGATTCTGCTTATACTACTGCCGTTAATACCGTATACCACTACTGCTACTACAAGCTGTCCCACAAATTAAAAAAATACCAATTAGCATTTCATATTATTTTGTTTTCTCATAATGACTAGGGCACATTAAAATAGGCTTACATTGTCAAAATATATTTAATTTGATAAAATATTAAATATAGGTCTACCATACATGTCCTGTTGAACTATACCATGCAAACTTTTAAGTTGTATTCAGTGTGTGTTGTAATTAATCAATTCAAACAAAAGTCCTAGCTAATGTCAGAACAGTTAAGACATTTAAAAGATAATGAACCAGATTTAACAAGGTGATATTATTATGGGTATTATGAATGTATGTCAACCGTGGATTTCAAGGATTTTTCACTCCTTTACTGAAGATGGGCGTGGCCACTGTGAAATGTCAGGCTGTTCTGCCTGCTAAACGCTAAACGACAACTCGTTGTCGTCCATGTTGGCTTCTTAACAATTATCATTTGCATTGCATTATAATAATAAATACATCTTTGTGGCCCAAGGACAAAATTGTATACATAATTTTATGCTCAATAGGTCCCATGACATCCAATTAGCTAACAATGAACAAACAGCTGAATATATAAAAACAAAATAGGCACTAGTCAACGGTTATAGATCAGGGGTTTTTGATATAAATTTACCAAGTGGCAAAATGAATTATAATAATTGATATATATATATTCAAGACATTACCAATGTTGGAAATGTCCACCACTTTTGGAAAAGACTGGTGCAGTGGTGCTTGAAAGTCAAGTCCTAGAAGCCTTTAAGTCTTAAAAGTAAATAAAGAACCGAATTAAACAAATGAGACAGAAATATTACACTTGGACAATAATTAATTTAGGAAAATTTGCCATTATTACACATCTGTGAGTGGCAAAAATACATTCAACTCATCCCATGGCTCATATATGATTTGACAAAAAAATCTGTTTACTTTTGCCAACTGGGTGAATGATCTGTTTTTTTTTTAAATATGTTTACATGTAAATTCCTGGGTCTAAAACTTTTGTCGAGTATACATTTGTATTCATTTTAACCTAGAAAGGCAAAACGAAATATACAATTTGGCCAATAAATCTATTTTGGTATTTATCTGACACAATAAGATGATAAAAATAGATCACGGAGTATCAGTAATAAATACTTTTTCAATATATAAAACGTAATCTTGAATTTAATGTTTGTATTTAAATTATGTGGAGTTCAATCGCAGTTAATGAATTTTGCCTTTGCTAGAACTTTTTGGGTGTTGCTGTAGTATTGAAAACACATACTTACCAGACAAATAAAAATGTCGTTTTCCTGTTAAAACTATAAAAAGATAATCTCATAATGAACCAGACATAGGAAAGAAGCAAAACAACTTTGGCGAGGTACTGTCTCAAGTTTCAGTTTTCATTTCCATATTAGTGATGTAGTTCGCACTCTGTCTGGAATTCGAGATTGTATTTAAAATAGTACTTTTATTAGAATATTTGAAGCCCCGGAAATGTCAACTACAGCGCAGGTTTCTCGATCGTGAATGCAAATTAATTAATTAATCGTGGTTAACAATCATACTAAATCAATTGTAAATAAACCCCGATTTCATGAACATCCATAACGGGAGTCTAGAGAAATCGTTGATTATAAATTGATCATAAAAAACGTGTATCATGAGATACTATAAATAGAACTGGACTGAAACGAATGCGTTGAGGATTTTGTAATTTTCCCCTCAGCTGACAAATCTGCAGCAACGTAATGTAATAATATCATATGGACTAAAATCTCTGAGGAATGTTTCCAGCACCTTGTTGAATCTATGCCACGAAAAATTATTAAGGCAGTTGAAGGCAAAAGGGGCTCCAACACACTATGTCCAAACCGGTACCAAGGTGTACCTAATGAAGTGGCCGGTGAGTGTATGTACGCATTCTTGGAAATTCAATTCTCACTCCCAACGCATGGTAGTGATAGCACCACTACCAATGACAGTGTAATGAACTGTAGTTGGTTTGGCTGTGTCAGAGTCTTAACGTAGACAGCCTCTAGCTGTGTCTAAAAAATAACACAACTATCGTGGTTTCCGGTACATGCCGCGCATGCGTCGATCTGGTCTTCGGTGTCCTGTGTACGCGAATGTTGCAGTTGGAGAGCTATGGCGGCTTGCCGGGGATCCTCGAAATGGTTTTTCTCCCGGGAGAACCTCGAAGCCACGCCGTCCCGCCGTTCGGGAGTGGAACCGGACAAGGAACTATCTTACCGTCAGCAAGCGGCTACTCTCATCCAAGATATGGGCCAGAGACTCAACGTGTATCTTTTTACAAGTTTGTTGTAGGCAGGAATGTTGGAGAGGATGAGACATGGCTCAGTGTTGTAGGCCTGTGTCACTGGCACAGTGTTGTGGGCACTTTGTTTATTATTTCATCCGAGCAGAACGTTTTAAAAGTCACAATGGTTGTGAATATTTGACGGTGTGGCAATTATACATTTGTTAAACTAGCAAATCTCACCCCGCATCACATTGAACACGGACGGTCATCACGCAAGCAAACTAGCTACCCTTCCTAGCTAAGTAAGAGTGTAATGGGCCACTATTTGGTGCTACGTTTGCTAACTTTATTAGCATTTGGTAACAATGCTGTGTTGATACTTTTAGAAAGTTGGTTCACATTTAGTTGGCCATGTTAGCATTCAGAATGACCTGTGTGAATCTAGGTACATGTACAGTCTGTATTAGTACGTAGTAGCTAAGCTACTTAGCAGGAGTTACGTTAGCTACATCAGGTACTTCCAGAGTCCTTCCTACGTGGGTTGTGATTTGAGTTTTAATTTACACGGTAGCCCCTTTGTGAGACTGAGGATACAGTACAGTAGCTTGTTAGCAGTACAAAGTCAACCCAACGCATGTGAGGTGATTGATTAGTTGATACATTGTCATGGACACCTGCGTCGTCACGATAATTCACTTGATTGAATGAATGGTTTCATCCATATCGGAAAACTGCGTGTATGCTGTCGACTACGTTAGGTAGCTAATTTTAGTTGATATGATGTACTGTGTATTTACTGAAGTTAAATTTAAACTCCTTAACCCAATGTTCTCCAGTTCCCAACTCACAATTAATACTGCAATTGTTTACATGCATAGATTTTATATGTACCACTCTTTCACCAAATTCCACAGAAATGTAAGTATTGGCTAATGTCTAATATGTACAGTCGTTGTCAAAAGTTTCGAAAATGACAAGTATTGGCCTGCACAATGTTTGGTGCTACAGTGTTCTTAGATTTTTTGTCAGTAGTTACTATGTTAAACTGAATTATAATTACAAGCATTACCTAAGTATCAAAGGTTTTTATTGACAATTACATTAAGTTCATGCAGAGTCAATATTTGCAGTGTTGACCCTTCTTTTTCAAGACTTTTGCAATTCGCCCTGGCATATTGTCAATTAACTTCTGGGCCCCATCCTCACTGATGGCAGTCCATTCTTGCTTGATCAATGCTTGGAGTTTGTCAGAATTTTTTATTTTTTCTCCACCTACCTCTTGGAAAATGACCGCAAGTTCTCATGGGGAATAATGTCTGCAGAGTTTCCCCGCCGTGGACACAAAGTTTCATTGTTTTGTTCAAGGTGCTCCATCATGCTGGAGAAGACATTGGTCATCACCAAACTGTTCTTGGATTGTTGTTGGAGGATGTGTTGGTACCATTCTTTATTCGTGGTTGTGTTCTCAGGAAAAATTGTGAGTGAGCCCACTCCCTTGACAGAGAAGCAACCCCACACATGAATGGTCTAGTATAGGATAGTTTACTGTTGGCATGACACAGGACTGATGGTAGCGCTCACTTTGTTTTCCAGATGGCCCAAAAAAGTATAAAGGGGATTCATCTGAGAAAATGATTTTACCCCAGTCCTCAGCAGTCCAATCCCTGTACCTTTTGCAGAATATCAGTCTGTCCTTAATGTTTGTTCCTGGAGAGAAGTTGCTTCTTTGCTGCCCTTCTTGACACCAGGCCTTCCTCCAAAAGTCTTCAACTTACTGCGTGCAAATGCACTCACATGTGTACTGCCATTCCTGAGCAAGCTCTGCACTGGTGATGCCCCAATCCTGCAGTTGAATCAACTTTAGGGGACGGTTCTGGTGCTTGCTGGAACTTCTTGGGAGTCCTGACACCTTCACAACAATTAAACTTTTCTCCTTGAATTTCTTGATGATCCGATACATGGTTGATTTAGGTTTAATGTTACTAGAAGCCTGGGAAGCCTTTTTGTGCAAAGCAATAATGATGGCATGTGTTTCCTTGCATGTGACCATGGTTGACAGAGGAAGAACAATGATTTCAAGCACTTCCCTCCTTTTACAGCTTCAAGTCTGTTATTATAACTCGTTCAGCATGACAAAGTGATCTCCAGCCATGTCCTTGTCAATACTCACCTGTGTTAATGAGACAATCACTGACATGATGGTAGCTGGTTCTTTTGTGGCGGGGCTGAAATGCAGTGGTAGAGGGACAGGCATTTTTATGGTAGAGGGACTTTGCAATTCATCTGATCACTCTTCATGACATTCTATATTATATACAAATTGCAATCATCAACACTGAGGCAGCAGACTTTGTGAAATTAGTATTTGTGTTAATTCTCAAACTTTGAAATTTGTGTATCCAACTGTTATTTTTATAATTTTCGTAACTTGTAGAATACTTACATAGTATTCAAATCCATTTTTTGTTACAGATAATTTCTCCCACCACCTTGTTCCTTGCTGCAAAGGTTGAAGAGCAACCTCGGAAACTTGAACATGTCATTAAAGTTTCACATGCCTGTTTAAACCCTCAAGAGGCCCCCCTTGATACAAAGAGTAGTGTAAGTCTGGGTACTGTAGGTTTTTTGTTTTTCTTCCCACCTGTCTGCTTGTCATACCTCATCAATGGCATAAACACGTGTGTAATTATCGTTCAATGGTCTGTAAAATAGGTTTGTGTATCTTGTCAATTAAACACCAGAGAGTGAGCTGAGAATGACAGTAGAGTTAGATGCAATTTTAAGGCTTTGTTTGAAAGATATTAGTGCTGATTGTTTGAGAAAGTGTCTGTACTAAGAAAGAAACATACACATACAATTTAGATTTGGGCTTTGAGATGGGGTATGAATCGACACATTACTAAAGTAATGTAATGATTGTCTATTGAACTTCAGGCATACCTCCAGCAAGCTCAAGAGCTGGTGATACTTGAAACCATAGTGCTGCAGACTTTAGGTAAGTAAATATTTAGCAAAAGTTTTAAATAGCCTGAAAGTATTATTATGTTTGAATATTGAGTTGGACCATTGGTGCTATAACTTTTGGTACAGCCTTGTTTCAATTTTAAATTATTTAAATTAGATATTCCTTAGTTGCTGTGCTATTTTCAATTCATATAATTTGAATTAATTGTGGTAAAAATGTTCCTCTCCTGATGAAACTTTACTTTGTCCATAGTCGTCCCAGTCATTATGCGATTTCTGCAAGAATGAAATATTGTTATGTGGCAAACATATTTACAAAGTACGCCTACCATTAATTGGGCGGAAAGAGAAGAGAACTGTCATTTATTATCCCCATGTAAGCCTTACTGTTTTGGTGATGAAAAAATTTGAACCTTAGAACACTAACTTGCATTTTCAAATGTCACCTGCAAATTATGTTGTTGTTGTTGTTAACTCAGTTGTGGTATTTTGTTCCAGGGTTTGAAATAACTATTGAACATCCACACACTGATGTGGTGAAATGTTCCCAGCTAGTGCGAGGTAGAGGCTTCCTTCTTTGCTCTTCCATACCATCTAGTCCAGTGTTTTTCAAACTTTTCTTTAATAACCTACATTTTCTAAAAGACAAACCATTGCGACCCAAATGTCATGCAAATAGGTGTTTGCAAACATATAGTTTTCCTGTCATTGTTATTTGTTTGTCGGGGTATTAACATAATACATTAGTTAAAATTATCACCACCTGTGTATATATTGCAGGAAGATTTGTCTGTCTGTCTGTGTGTGCTTCAAATTTCCCGGTGTCTTGCTATGGGCACGAGAAAGTGCAGTGGCAAGTTTTACATTGTTTGGATTAGAAATGCAAAAGATAAAGGTATATCAGACAAGAGACAGAGAGCAGCAGAGCTGTGGCAGCTAAAATGTGAAATAAACCTCAGACAATTACATCATGTTAGAATTAACTGCATTAACAATCATGCCAAATGGTGCTGTCACTACTACAGCTGTCAGAATTAGCTTTGACTTCATACTAACTCTGACAGCTGTAGTATTGACAGCACCGTTTGGCTTGGTTATTAATGCAGTTAATTGTTTAATAGATTTGCGCAGGGGACTGCACTAGTACTAATAATCATACAACATTCATTTTCTCAATATTGACATTATTACCATCACAGATCAGTGTCTTATAAAAATATGTTATAATCACCAAAATACACCAAGATCAGGTGGTTTTCCCACATACCAGAGTACTTGTATTAATTTACTTGCGTCAGATGTTCCAAGTTTCCCGGAAATTCAGGGAGTCTCCCACATTTTAATATCATCTCTGACGTCCGCAAATTATATAATATCCCGGAAATCATTTTTTGCAAGCGATAGATTTCAATGGTAATTTCTATTGGTAGATGCACTCTGAAAAAACAAGTGACAGTTCTATCAATGTTGCTTTTTTTCTAGCTATGTGAAACTAAAGTCAAATAAAACTTTGGAAAACTGTAATTAATGGGAATGTTGTTACTCATAACAACTAGCGTATTTGAAAGATTTAACACATTTTCAACTAACAGTGGTTATTTTGTCTGAGGTAAGTCTGACAAGAGCCCCTATAAATCTGTTTTGTTTTTGGCCAATTCAATGAGCGAGACTAATTACTTGAAGCGATTTACTGTATATACATAGACAAATTATTGATATTTGTCAAGTTTGACCTACACATAGTGCTCAGTTTAGTACACCGCTCCATGTGGCTTTGGAGGTGTACTGTCGACTAACCATTTTAATCATGAAAGAACCAATATTTGACTACCCAATGTTAATTTCTCACGACCCACCTGTGGGTCGGGATCCAGACTTTGAAAAACACTGATCTAGTCCAACCCACTTTTTATGTCGGTGAGAGGGGGGAGAATTGCTGACATGATTGTGTAACAAATTATTGTTGACCTTTGACTTTTCACTAAACATTAAGTACGTTAAATTAAAAGTAACATGTACATTTTTGTCGGCTTCTAATTGTGTTTCTTATAATCAAAGTCCTCTGGTTGGCAAAATCCTTAACCCGTTTCTCTTTTGTTTTACAGCAAGCAAGGATCTGGCACAGACTTCCTATTTCATGGCTACCAACAGGTTGTTATCCTGACCCTCCTTTGTTGCACTGTGACTACTGCACACTATAGCTTCCTGTAATGCAGGGTACCCTTTCAGTGTCCAACGGCCCTCTATGCGCCGGTGGCTATTGGGATGCTAGGCCCCTCCCTTGCCTCCTGGGGTGTTGTGGGGGCTTTTGGCGATACCAGCCCCGGCCGCAGTGCGGTGTATTGTACGAGGGACCAGTGTTGGCACAGAGGGGTTGAATGCACAATGTGAAGTGTAGTGGTGCGCTTGAACCTCACCTTTGCTTGGTTACAAAAGTGCATATGTCTAAAAAGACACTTTGGTAGCCTGAATAGCAGCTAAAGATTACAGATGTAAACATAACGTAGAAGTCAACTCGGTAAGTACAGCAATCCTCTTGTTTAATTTTCTTAAATTTCGCCAAATATTATTATTATTATTATTATTATTATTATTAAGCAGTTAGGCATTCTCTAACACATTAACAGTCAGTTTTACCCAATGATTTTTCCTGTACTGATAACATGTTTGTATATAGATCAAAAATAGAAATGACAGTTAAAATGTCTGTTAACCCATTAAGGACCTACTACAATCGCATGCTTTGTATTTTAATTTAAATGGAAAAAATGTTTTAAAAAAATATTACTATTTTTACTACATGTATTGTATCTTAACTATTGATTTGCTGCCATATTGGCCCATTCATCGTAAGTTTTGTATTTTCTGGCTGTATTTAAAACTAGGTCCTTAAAGGGTTATTTTGGAATGAGATGTTTAGTTTGGTTTTATTTTGTTTACCGTTCATAAATGCCCTCAAAACAAACTACAATGAATGGATGCTGGTCTTGAGAAATGCTTTAATGTTTGCTAAAATACAGTTGCTTAGTGTGCAATTCGCTAATTATAAAAATTGTTTATATTGAAAAAATGTGAGCCAAAGCCAAGCCTCTACAGCATTGTTCCAAGCAGGGTTTCTTGACGTGATCATCAGAAAACAATATATTTGAATATAAACGGAATAAATTAGTTGACATATATATATATATATATATATATATTGAAAAAATGCTAAGACAAAACTCTTAGTAATGGATTAAGGAAAGTACCATTGTAATTACAAGTTTATTTTTTTTAGCATTGGTCTACGTGTGTGCTCCCTGTAAAAACCTGCAGCTACCATACACCTTGAGGCTTCTGTACTACAGTACATAGCTGCTACAATGTTCCATGGTAATGTTCCAAGGTAATGTCCCTGATTAGCTGTAGTTGGATCGTTTGCTGTTATGTTAGGTAGCTAAATCAGTGTACTGTTAGTCATCTTAAAAGTAGTGTATTGTAACGTTGGTGTTTTTACTAATCTCATGATGAGCAAATGAGTGTAGCTTGCTAGCTAATAAGGACATTAATGTTAGCTTCACATACAGGGAGCTATTTGAGGTGGTTTGAACATAGGATGTTGATCATGCTGCCAACATTGAAGTAAACATGACCATATAAACATAAAAAAATGGTTGAAATGGTTCACATTATTGTTTGCACAGCAATGAAATGGTTATTATTATTATTCATTTTATGACTTGACTGAATCTATTTATTTGGGAATTGCAAATTTGAAGCAGCATATCAACATAACCTCTCCAATTTCAGTTACAGGTGATAAAATATCCAATGCTAAGCTTAGGGCCCCATATGCCTGAGTTAGACGAGAACAGAAGTAGGAGGAAATTTAGTGAATAAATGTAATTTAATCTGCCTTCCTTTGTTTTGGTAGTTTATATTTCCTATATTTCCAGATTTAAAACGGCTTAATTTATAACATTTTCTGACAATTTCTTAATTTTAAGTTTCCCTACTTTCATAGTTTTCCAAAATCCCTGACTCTACATTGATCCTTAACATCCTAACTGCATAAGTTCTTACTGTCACAATGCCCTACACCAGTGGATCACAAACCTCTCTTAATAGATCCCCAGCCATTGCATATACTAAATGTATTCCAGAGAGCACACCTGAATCAACTTGTCACTAATCATCATCCCCTTGCTTGAATCAGGTGAGCTAGTTCAGGGATATAACATAGCTGTGAGACAGAAGGGGTCTCCCGGGGACGTTTGAGGAACACGGACTTACACTACCTCATGGAATTCTGAATGAAATATAACCTGCTTGAGACTTGAACCATTGACTACCATGACGTAGACTGTTCCACAATGCAGCAACTTAGCCCACTATGCCCACACACCCTATATAAAATACATTCACAAAGCTTCTTGAGGACCATAAATATTTGACATTTTCTGTTTGCTTCAAATCTGCAAAGTAATTAAAAGGCTGTCAGTCATCATGCTGAATTTATGAACTTAAGATAATTAGCTGTTTTGTATGCACTTGTCTCAGGCAGGTTAGTTCTACAGCAGGTGGATATAACACTATCCACAATATACGTTATGACCAGCATCCAAGCCTTGTAGTTGTTGTGGCACACGGTTACCATCCAGCTTGTACCATTAACCTAGTCTTGCATATGGAAGAATATTTAGCGGTGGCACTCTTAATGTTTAATATTGTGGATTGATCTAGTTCTAGTTGACTTAGGGCCTATTAATACTATGTTAGTTCTATTTAGACAAAGAACAGTTTTAATAAGATTTGCAACAAGTATGTATTGATAATTTCAATTTGAACCAGTTTACCTTATCACCTGTCACTTTCCAATGTTACCCAAGACGCTTTCCCTGCAAATTCCTTATGCAATATCCTGCAGTGTGAATAGAATCATTGCTTAATCTGTTTTGAAAAGTGACCTTGAAGGTCGAATTATATTTCCCTGTTGACATGCATAGCAGGCTAAATGTAAAGATAAAAAGACATCCTAAACATATGTACTAACAAAATAATGAAATATCTGCTTGCCTGTCATGTTTTCTTGGCGCTAGATTTCCAGGAGGAACAACTGGTTATTTGTAATACCTCATGTTACCTAGACTAACTAGTTACAGCACTAATTTAGAAACAAGCGTTAATTTCGCTAGCTGAAGTAGTTTGGTGATTATTCTTAAGATTAGTTTAGTTATCCACCATGTGAAATAACCTGTCTTATTGGTCTTTTCAAATCAAATTAATTTAATGGAAACAAATTGATAATGAGCTAAGAAAGCTGTTTTGTTAACTATTTAGCCCTGTTGAACAAAGCAACGGATATTGAGGCAAGGTGCCAATGTTTTTAGTGCAATACATTCTTCTTTTGTTAGTGTGAATAGGCCCTTGGTTCTTTAGAACTACAGTTATTTTGGAGTACATTTGACTAGTATGGAGTTATATATTCCTATCTTTATTCAAGAGTGCATTATTTAAATTTGAGAGCATTTCTCACAGGTATTATGTTGATTTTGTGATTTCCCTCAACCTTGCTCTCACACTCATATTTACTGCTCACACTTTGATTTGCTCTGCTTGTGCTCAAACTTTCTGCTAGGACTCAGATATGTTGTTGCTTGGATAGTTTTCCTGCTCTCAACTTCAGCCTTTCTCCTCGCACTTAGGATGCTTCTTCTCGCATGCAAATCTTCTCACAGATTTTTTTCTGCACTCTGATTGTTTGTGTTACAATTCTATCAAAATTCCCCAACCAATAGAATTCCGCCGTGGAGGTACAGTACCTGCCTGCAAGGGATGTTCTAAAGTAAAATGAACACACCCTCAACGGTGCAGGGATCATTTAATTGGTCAACACTACAGCTGGCATTCTATTGGTTGGGGAATTTTGATAGGATTGTAACACAAACAATCCGAGAGGGCAGAAAACATCTGTGAGATTTGCAAGTGCGAAGAAGCGGCCTGAGTGCGAGGAGCAAGGCTGAAGTTGAGAGCAGGAAATCTAAAAGCGAGCAGTGACTATTTGAGTGTGAGAGCAAGGTTTTGAGGGAAATTATTACAAAGTCTAAAAGTAATATCTGTGAGAAATGCTCTCAAATTTAAATAATGCGCTCTTGAATAAAGATAGGAATATAACTCCACAGACTAGAAGGCATGTCTGTGCATTATCTTACCATAACTGGTTAACCGGTTGGAGTTAAATCCTAAGTTTGACTGAATGTCTGATTGAACTTAGTTCCATTTACTTTTGATATATTTGGTAATTTCAACATTATTATAAAATTGTATTTATGTATTCCTATATCTACTGTCTGTTTTGGTAAACAGTAGGATGGTAGCCAAAATGTAAAACTGAATCATGATCTATTCTGCATGTCAGTCATTGTTGTTGTTTGGCTGTTGTTCAGCTGTCTAATTTCAGATCATTGTTTTCCCAATAAGTCTTCTGCTGTTCTTTTATGCTGCAGTGTTTTACGTCATTCGAAAGCGGTTGTGACTGATGATGTTTGCCCCGTCTGTTCTCTCTCCCCTCTCTTCCATGTGATCCATTGTGCTTGGCTTTTCACCATGCAGCCTCCACCTAACAACGTTCTGCCTGCAGCACAAGCCCACAGTCATCGCCTGCGTCTGCATCCACCTGGCCTGTAAATGGTCCAATTGGGAGATCCCTGTGTCCACTGATGGAAAACACTGGTGGGAGTATGTAGACAACTCTGTCACACTGGAACTGCTTGACGGTGAGGCTTTGACATGGCTTGTTTTATATTAGATCAGTGGTTCTCAACTCGTTTAGGAGACCCTCAGCCATTCCTTGTGTTCCAATAGCCAGCACACCTGAATCAACATGTAAAGTATTTAAGCCCTTTACTGCTTATATCAAGTGAGCTAGTTCTGGGCTTTAACAAAACTATGAGCCGGGGGGTCCCCAAGGAGATGTTCGAGAACCACTTTATTAGATCTTGCTCCTAGACAAAGACGTTACGCGCATTTATGGGTCATTTCAGAATATTTATTCTTTCGTCAATGTTCAGCATTTATTGTAGACATCTTTTTAAGTCTTAACACCAAGTATGATTCTTCCTTGCCTTCAGAACTGACGCATGAGTTTCTTCAGATCCTGGAGAAGACGCCGAGCAGGTTGAAAAGGATACGAAACTGGAGGGTAAGTTACTGTGTTTGACCAGCGTCTCTGCATCAGAACCTCACATTAACTCAATGCTGAGAGAGGATTGACAGTGTAGACTTAGGTGATGCCCCTTCCTGCAATAATGCTCTTCTCCCCAATTCCAGGCCACACAAGCTGCCAAGAAGCCCAAGGGAGACGGCTCTCAGGCAAACGACCCATATCCAGGGCCGTCCTTGGTCCACGAACATTCCTTGGACGATGCGATTCCCGGGGTCTCTAACTCGGCCTTCTCCAAAGCAGCCTCCTCATTGCCGGTCCCTCTGCCGGGACACACCAGTGGGCCCCTAACACTGGACTCCATCGCCTCCATGCAGGGCAGCTCCTACACATTTACGGCCCCCAGTGACTGGCCCCAGGACACGGCAGGTCACACGGAAAAAGCGGGCTATTCCCTAAAAACAGATGCACTTGGCCCTCACCAGGGGGCCCCACTATCTCTTCAGCAAGCCTCTCTGAATCCGCACCTGCCAGATAAGATGGTGGAATTCAACCCTGTGAAACATGAACACAAGTCCAGCAGTGGGTCCGGGGGGAAGCATCAGCCGGCCGTATTCCCTCCTCCCCCCTTGCCGGCCCAGAAAATGTCCTTGGACAAGTACAGAGAGAAGCACGCTGCAGAGCTGGCAGTGCAGCAGAAACGCAGACAGACAGAGCAGCAGAGTGCAGAAAACGAGGGCAGGGACTCCTACATGCCCTCCTCTGTCCAATCAGACCACAGGAAACACATGCAGCTATATCCTAACCCTGTGTGCAGCAGTACCACTGCCTCCCCTCTTAAAGTGAAGTTGGCTCCGCCAGGCCAGGACAGGCTCCCCTCTGACAAATTGAACAAGGGAAGCTCACTCAAAGTCCGGCTTCCAGTTCCATCTCAGGGGGCTGCAGCCAGCAAAGAGGAACTCAAGATGAAGATCAAGGTGTCCTCCGAGCGCCACAGCTCTTCTGACGAGGGCGGGACCAAGAGCAAACATTCCAGCCCATTGGTGAGCAAGGAGAAGCACCGGGATCACTCCGCCCATCGGCACCAAAAGCAGCATGGCCACGCGCACCACAGCGGCAACGGCCGGGGAGGCCCAGAGGGACCAGCGGGGGCCGGGGCGGCCCTCCTCCGGAGCCCGCTGGGGGTCGTTGAGGGCGTGGTGGCTTCCGTTTCGGCTCCCGGCTCTTCCCGCAAGAGGGCACACCAGGAATCCGCCAGCCACAACCACCACTCGTCCAAAACGAGCAAAAGCTCCAAGAGCGGCGCAGGTAGTCCCACCCCTCTAATTGTTCCTCAATTCAGCTGCAGTCAGCGTGTTTCCTCTCTCTGTCGCAGCTCTGGTTTTAACCCCCTCCTCCCCCTGTCACACACCAGGTGGGCTACGGACATCTCAGCACCCGTCTGAAACTGGACAGGAAGCCAGTGGAGAGCCGCGGCCCTGACGGCTTTGGCTGGATGCTCGCCAATCTCGCTGCCAACGGGCACGTCCAGCTCCTCACAGACTGCAGACAGTTTTTTACGTGCTCAACATTCTCTGTTAAGTGCCGCAAGGAATGAACTCATGAACCCTTTAAGGCAAAGCAATGGAAGGTAATGCAGACAGAAATATTATGAGTAGAGTAGGAAAATTTGAAGAGGTGAAAAAATAGAAAATGATTATGCTTCCTGATGATCATGTGGACTCCGGGCAGCGCTGGTCTAGTCCTGCCTTGTTTTTAGGCGTACTTGCTGCTTGGTCCTCCATATTGTCAGGATGGATCTTGGAATGTGCACTTGTCTCCATGTTAAAAAAGTATTATACATTCTGAAAAGGCATGAAAGGTGCAATTTCTTTTCTTTTAAATATAACCTTTTCCAGGCTAGCAGCCTCTTGTTATTACAGGAGGGGTCTTGGCTACGCCAGAGAAGTAGAGAAGGTTGCCAATGGAAGTTGTAATTTTAGTTCATTTCAGTTCATTTCTCTTGAATGAGTGTCTAACTTTTTTTTTTAAACACTGTATGTATGATCTGCATGTTTCAATCAAAGGGATAAAGCAGAATGCTGATTGCTGTTTACAGAAAGTGGAGATAAATGTACATACATTTTTTATGTTAAAAAAGCTATACCGTAAATCCTCAGGTTTGGAGCTGCTTGTATGTGAGTATAATAAGATCTATATAATACACAAAAAGACTATTGTAATTTAAAGTAGTTGGAGTCCTCATTGGTGATTCTGACCGCAGCATCACAGTATTTTGCTTGGAGCCTGTAGTACCCAGGACTGCCAGGAGAGGGCAATCTACCTTCAACCTTTTCACCTCAACCAATCTAGACCCTACAAACAGTACCAACTACCTGGCATTTTGTCAGAGGCCATGCAATTTGTACTAATTATTCTTTTTTATACCTCCAAGACAACCCTAAGCTGGATGCCAAAGGCTGTGCCTCAAAAATACATAATTCAGAAGAGGACAATATTTGTGCTGTAACGTTTACATACCTAACTTTTGCTGTGAAGTGCATTTACATAACATCGATACTTGGCTCGATGTGGTAGCCCATAGATACAAAGCTGTAAATTAGTATAATTAAAAAATAATATAGACTTGTTGATGTCCAGTGAAATGTTGAAATGTTGCCTGGTCTGCTCTTGCTAACTAATTTCTGTTGTCTTGGCTTGATAATTGATTATGCAAGAGCACAAACTGATCTGCGGCCAGGCTACCAGAGCATGTAGGCTTGCTGATCAGTCAGTAGAGTTGGAGAGTGGGGTGATTCATGCACCATCTGCTGTCATCCAGTCAGTTTTCTACTGTAAATGGAAGAGATTGTTCTCAAATCTGGACGAAAACTGAGAATTGTTATTTTTTCTGGTTAGTCATTTTATTTCAGTGTGCAGCAGTTCATACTGAGACCAAGATAGTATGTTCCCCCAATTCTGTTTTTACAGCTTGGCACAGGCATTGTTCATGGTTTGGTAACAAAAAGGCGAGTGCAAGTCTTGACATCCAGGTATC
The DNA here is from genome assembly GCA_016801145.1 of Umbra pygmaea. Classification (NCBI taxonomy): domain Eukaryota; kingdom Metazoa; phylum Chordata; class Actinopteri; order Esociformes; family Umbridae; genus Umbra; species Umbra pygmaea. Next base: position 15,578 of record JACXGM010019261.1, read on the forward strand.
TCTTTCATTTTGTTCTACAAATAAATCTTAAGGTTATTCACTACCTTAAAACAAACATGACCTCTTTTGTATGATTGGTATTTTCTGTATGGATGCAGTATGTTAGACGCATGCATTATTTGTTTCCTCTGAAAAATAGTAATCATAAAGTGACCAACACATTCAAGGGATTTAAGTAAAAAAGATATTTTTTAAGTAGTACATTAGAAAGTGTATATAAATACATTAACAGAGTTGTAAAAATTCTTGATAGGTTACTGATTGGCACTTCTTGACGAAGAATGTTTAAATTATTTCTTAAAGGTTTTGGATGTTGGCCCTAAAGATGTCCTTATCCTTCAAAATAAAGGGGTGTTCCAGTAGTTGTTCCGCAGTTGGCCGCTGTGTCTTGTCACTGCCAATGGGAAAGAATGTTACCAAACTTGACTGCGCTTAATCAGGATTTTCTGACATTTTTTAACTTAAAATTATATTTCACTTTTACCAGTTACTGAAATATTATTCCATTCATAATTTATTGAACAATCCCTTTCAGATGATGTGACATTGATCTACTCACCTGGTCAGACAGACTTGAACAAAATCCTTGGCATTTTCTGTGAAGCCATCAGGTAGGGAGGGCATCAGACCTCTTCTTGCTCCAATGTAGAACAGGGCTGCCATCTTGTTCATATGTGACAGTGGCGGTTTCCCTGTGGCCATCTCAAACATTGTGCACCCCACGCTCCAGATGTCTGACTTCCGGCCATGTCCTGTCTCGTTGATAACTTCCGGTGCCATCCAGTAGGGTGTGCCGTGCACTGATTTCAGGAGGTCGCTCCGGCTGTTTGTGTGACTGTGACAACTTAAACGCCGGGCACAGCCGAAGTCGATAAGCTTAATGACTCCTGTAGGCATCAACATCAAATTGTTCCCTTTCAGGTCACGATGGATGACCCTGTTTAGGTGCAGGTATGACACGCCTTCTAGGATCTGACGGGTGTACAGGGCCAGGACGCGCTCCGGTAGAGGACCAAACCGGTGGAGCACACTGGCGATGGAGCCCCCGGGGACGTACTCCATGAAGATGTTGACCACATTGTCCTGGAGAGAGGTGCCTAGGAACCCTACAATGTTGCAATGATGGAGAGTTTTGAGAAGGTCTACTTCCTGTTGTAGGCGGTTGTACTCAGTGTTTGCTGTGTTGATGTTTGAGGTGTCTATGGACACCTGCTTCACAGCGATCAGCTGACCTTTGCTGGTCAGTCCACAAAACACCTAAGATGCAAAAGAAGAACGTTTGAATTTCAAGCCAATAGTCTTTCAAGCATGCTCCGGTGCTGAGACGCTTGTTCATCCAGTTGATTGTTAGTGAAATGGAGGTAGCATCTAGAGTGTTTCAGAGGTTGGTTCTATTAAATAGTGTACAATTGCTTTGTGGGCAGACCTCAGGCTGTAACACCAACTTGGGTCTACTACAAATACTAACGATGCACCAATGCGAGCATCCTGACTGCCTGTATCGCAGCCTGTTACGAGAAGGCCGAACATTGGGTAAGGCATCCAAGTACATTACTTGGGCTGCCACCTATTCAGGATCGCAGCATCAAGATCCTACACCCCTTTCACATTTATTTTACTTCAGACCAAGATTCTGTATCTGACAAGGGTGTAGTGGGGACTGAACATGGGGTTGGATGGCCTCCTGGGGGGGTCTGGTGAATCAACCCACAGAATGTTGGTTTGCTACAACGCACTTCCTGAATTTTGAAGAACCAATGCAGCCATTTTGATTTGAGTGTAATACAGGTAATATCTGGAAATACATATGTTAATTTTTATTTTATAAGATGCATCTACAATGAAAATGCTTAAATGTGCAAGGATCTCACTTTGGATTTGTGCACTACAGAAGTCATAATGCCGTCGCATCCATAAGGACAGTGTCAGCATTTTAGTAGCTGCTTAAAGTTGCCGTCTATGTGATCATGTCCTCTGAGAGCTTTCGCTTGTCTGGACAAACATTGTATACCACCTACTACTTTGATCAAGTTTTCCCTAGCTTCCATTTGCTGTCTTTCTAGGGCTTTAGATAGAATAATGTTCACAGGCTTTGCCTCTTGCAAGTTTGCAGTTACTTGCAGCATTGATTGCACATTTTTCCAGTGCTTTCTCATTTTTGAAACCTTAAACTACTGCAGTTTTTTCTACATTTCTGTGCTCTGAAAGATTTTAAACAGTAAAACAAAATATACATTTTAATGATGGACTATACTGAAGCCATGGATTCACCTTTCTTGGAAAATCAACATTTGAGATGATTTTGACTGAGATGATATAAATTTAGGCTTTGGTTGAAAGGGGTCAACTCCTAGCTCATCCATACCCTGCTGAATAATTTGTGTTTTGTTTTCTCCATAAATACTAAATGGCAGTGTTGTAATAACCACACCAGTGGTATGTGTTAATGTCATCACTTTCAAATAAATGTTTTGTGATTTTAGTTGCAAGTGGCGCTATTGACCTAAAAAGTGTCACTGGTACTTCTGTACTATGTCATGATTTGTGCCCACATCAAAAACCACCTGCTTTAAACTTAATTAACATAAGTGAAAATGTTATAATCAGGTGGTTTGTTGATGCGGGGCACAAATCTTACAGTAGCATAGTTAGTATATAATTTACTAAGTATATCTATAATTAACATAGTATTTCATTTACCAGTACTATGTCATGATTTGTACCCACATCAACAAACCACCTGATTTAAACTTAATTAATAGAGTACATAATACAATTTTAAATCAGGTGGTTTGTTGATGTGGGGAACAAATCTTACAGTAGCATAGTTAATGTATTATTTACTAAGTATATAATTAACATACTGGTAAATGATATACTATGTCATGATTTGTGCCCACATCAACAAACCACCTGATTTA
>JACXGM010019262.1:0-18498 GCA_016801145.1 Umbra pygmaea
TTCCCCTCTCCCCCTCCTCTCCCTCCCTTACCCCCGGTCGTTGCTGCAAATGAGAAAGTGTTCTCAGTCAACTTGCCTGGTAGAATAACGGTAAAACTAAAAAGCAATAATCGGCAGATTAATCGGTATCGGCTTTTTTGGTTTTCCAATAATCGGTAATCGTATCGGCCTTAGAAAAATAATAATCGGTCGACCTCTACTTAACAGGCGCAGATATTTTACGCAGAGCAGATATTGCTACCTTCTCCGTAGTCCACAGATCTTGCAGGGATCAATCGGACATCTTGTTCCAGTGTAGTCGAGAAGGAGTCAATGCGAGAATGGAAATGAGGCGATTGATTACTTGTCTTTCACAGCACATGCTAGGCCAGGATAGGACATCAACGTAACAGAGGCTTGTGAGCCGTGTTCGAAACACCAACACTTGTCAACCACAACAAGAAAGAGACTTATTACAGACACTGTGAACGAATGGAGTACCGTTAAAATAAAACTCTACTCATTTCCCAGTACTGCCATAAGGAAATGTGCTTCTAAAGAAGGTTGGCACATTCAGCTCTCACAGCTGTGTGGCCAGAATTAATGTGGCATGCTACTGAGATATGATGCAAGAAAGGGAATGGGGGGCACATACTCTTAGCAGGGGCTAATTTAGCTGTCTGCCCTAAAGCAGTGTACTGGACCAGTACTACCCACCTATCCTAGTTGAAAAGTTCCTACATTAACCCACACACAGCCTTACGGTGAGTGCATATTTGCAGCCTCGAGAACAAAGCATGACTGGTGAGAGAACAGAGTGCTCTTCAATCACTCCAAGATGATTTACATGATCTACCTTCAGCTGGCTGCTCTAAAGGACATGAGCCTGGGTCTCTCAAACACAGTACTTACTGTGTTTCCTTATGGAAGTAGGACTGTTGGGCCAGAGACGTAGCGGTCTAAGCTCCTGGCCCCGGAACACGCATAGCACCTGGTAATGGGGTTGAGTCACGTCTCGGCTTCACTCCCCCCATGCCACCGTATAGCTGACTCCCTACCCTCTGCTTCCTACTGCCGTGTCAGTAACAATAATACAAACTATATAATCATCTGGGCAGTATAAATGACGCAGAAAATGTTCCTTGGAAATATACCCATTTGCCAGTTATACAATTAATTTATTAAAAACATTTACTTGATAAAAATAAGGAGCAGGAAATCAGATAGTGATCAGTGTGCAAAATCAAGGAAGAGCTCAATGAAAAACATGAGTCCTGCAAAGTCATTGTCTGTAGTAATCAAAATATGTTTAATGAGCAAACAGTAGACTATTCTGGTTGCAACATAAAACGAGAGCAGCTTTTATCATAATTGATGACATGAGCTGTACAGAGTAAAGTTTGTGACACAGGCAAATGAATCCATGTGCAATTGCACATTTATACAAATATGCATTTTCCAACGGCCCAATTGCAGTGTTCAAGCTCTTCCATGCTAAATAACTTCATGCAAAGACTTGAATGCATTGCTGTGACAATCTGTTCATGTTCCAAGTTCCCACTAACCCCGCCACTCCCCACTGGTGCAGCACATACCCATTCACAAATTACTTCTGAGCCTAATGCAAATCCTTTTTCCACTAATTGGTCTTTAGAACAATCCCATCAGATCTTTCCACTTTGTCTTTTTCAGAGCTGACATAATTGACCAAAAGGCCAATTAGTGCGAAACAAAAAAAATAATATATATATATATATATATATATATATATGAAGAGATCAGGTGCCTGTGTAGAAATGAAACTAGTGGAAACACAGGCTAAACTTACTTAGATCTACTGATTCCAATCTGTCATGATAGCTTACATTTAATTAGCAGATGCTGTAATCTGGAGCCACTTGTGTGTAAGTGAAAATATTATCACAATTTCTTGCACTGGCCCTCTGTGGGAACCCACACAATCCTAGGATTCCAAGTGCCCTTGACCTACCAACTACACCTGCCCCTGATACAGTTGTGCTCAAAGGTTTGCATATACCTAGAGAATTGTAATGATGTACCATTTTTAAAGAAAACATGAGTAAGCAAGTACAACTTTTTTTAGATCTCTTTGGATTCATTCTCAACTGTAGGTCATAACAGAATGGTACCCTGGAAATCCAGAGTTCTCGCGCGAGCACAGTTTGAATTTGCTCAGCAAGTTACTCTAGCACCGAGTAATTCTGCTCATTAACTATGCCCTTGTAGCCGAGCTGCACCAATCATATCGGTGTATCTGATATAGGCGTGCCAGAAGCTTGTTAAACAGATGACGACAGCGCTGCGACCTCGAAGTCATTAGTAAACATTGTAAGATCGCAATAACACCAGTTGTTTAAAACGGCTTCGGCCACTACAATGAACGAGTTAGACTTGGCTTTTTGTCTAAAAGAGCGACAGAAGACGGTGCTCGAATTGTTCCTTTTTAGGAAGGACGTTTTTGCTGTTTTGCAAGAGTTTAATCAGTTAGCTCCGCCATAGGTGCTTAGCAAAAAACCACTGGTGATAGGTCGTAGTTATATCCAATTGCGTACAGTGAGATTTTCAAATGCATACTTGGTGCCGCCCCTCGAGCTGGGTCATTTTCATTACTAGATCCCAGACCCATATCTCCTCCAGATTTGGGTCTGGATTTTTCCAGGCTAACAGAATGGCACAATCATAAAACAAAACATGGAAACAAAGAAAATAATGAAATTACCCATTTAAAAAAGTTTGCATACCCTCAGTTCTTAATACAGTGTATTGCCCCCTTTAGCATCAATGACAGCGTGCAGTCGTCTGTGATAGTTGTCTGAGGCCCTGAATTCTTGCAGGTTCCTTGTGCCTTTGGAGCTCACACACCCCCAAAACATCAGTGAGATGGTGTTCTATTCACTATAGGCCTTGTTGACCCCTCTCCAAACATAGCACTTATGGTTGTTGTGACCAGAAAGCTCTATTTCCATCTCGTCACTAGAAATTAGTGTGTCAGAAGCTGTGAGGCGTGTAAAGGTGTTGTCAGGGATATTGGAACAGGGCTTTTGTGGCACTGGCGCAGTAAAGGCTTCTTTCATTGTATCATTGTATTGTGCTCCTTGAAACAACCACACAGTCTTTTAACAGAGCAGCCTGTATGTCTTCCAGTTTACCTGTGTTTTTTCTTTGTATCCCAAAGAATTCTGGCAGTTTTGGCTAACATCCTTCTTGGCCTACCTGACCATGCCTTGTTATCAAGAGATCCCCGTATCTCCCACTTCTTAAATTAGTGATTGAACAGTACTGACTGGCATTTGCAAGGCATTGGATATCTTTTTTATATGCTTTTCCACATTTATGCAGTTCCAGTCGCTCAGTATCCAGCCTGCTCAGTGCATCCACGTGTGCGCTAACAAACTCATTGACTATTTATACACTGATTTCAATTGAAAATAACACAGGTGTCCCTTAACTGTCATTTTAACCTGTGTGTCACGTGGTGTGTCTTTAATACGGCCAAACATTAAAGGGTATGTAAACCTTTGATCGGGGCCATTTGGTTGATTTCTGTTATCAGTGTGATTTACAAAGAAGCCGAACAACTGTCATAAATAATGGCTTCATAAGATCACTATTCTTATATTACAGTCAGATTTTTTTAACAGTCAGATTATATAACAGTCATTTCACAATTTCTGCCAGGGTATGCAAACACAAGCACAACTGCACAACTGGATACATTTCAGCGCAAAAACTGTTTAATACAAAGCTTTGGAATCATATTTAAAAAGTGATAGGGGCTTTTGGCCACAACACTTGCCCATAATCAAAGACAAGGTCTGATTTCAAAAGGAATGGATGATTAAACGAGCAGCAGGGCTAAACTTTAGTTCTGAGTTAACTGAGACAGACGCGCAGAGAGCGAGACAGACGCGCAGAGAGCGAGACAGACGCGCAGAGAGCGAGACAGACGCGCAGAGAGCGAGACAGACGCGCAGAGAGCGAGACAGACGCGCAGAGAGCGAGACAGACGCGCAGAGAGCGAGACAGACGCGCAGAGAGCGATTATTATGTATGATTGTTATTATAATTATTGTTACTGTCTTTTGTTATTTCTTTTATTGCTGAATTACTATTGTTGCCTGTACCCTTTGCTTTGTCAATATTGGCAACCACCGATTCATGCCAATAAAGCACCTATTGAATTGAATTGAGGCAGAAACAAAACGGGGAGAAAAAAGGAAGGCGGGACTAATTTATCTAGGATCCTCCTCAGAATCGGAGGCCATTTGTGCTGCACCTCCACTGCACCAGTGTACAGGCGACACCAGCCCTCACACTGCCTGCATCCAACCGCAGTCCGAATCTAGTCTTAACCTTGCAGATCTGCCCAGCACTAGCACAAATTACATATATTATGGATGTTCAGCGATCGGCAGGCTTATGACATGTGAATAATAGATGCTAACTTAACACTGCTGAACAGAGTGCGCCGTCACTGAGGCTGTACATGGCCAGTTTACAATCAGCTTGAAGGCCAACCTGGTGATGAAAGGTGCTAGATGGCCTTTGATGCATCTGTGAGGCTCTATAATGCACATCTAATATAATATATAATGCATATCTCATCACATGCTCGTTTCAAAATGGTGGTTATTTGAATACAGGGAGAGAGTCAGGGAAAACAAAAATACATATCATTACGAGTCTTCCATTATCCATAATTTACCATACAAGAGATTAGTGTCAAACTGGTAACTTGCAGCATCTCCCAAAAACATCACTCTGTAAAATCTTCTAACAAATGGAATTCCAATAGCCTACGTAATTAAAATCAACTGTTGCTACTGCAAAATTTTGTTTAATTTTTGTAAGTTGTTCACCAAATTGGATGTTTGAGTTTACCATCATTTGGACCTTTTTTCCCCCGCGAGTCAATATACCCAATCTGATATTAAACATTACCCATCAAAACCAATGTTTTTCTAAATTATTTTAATTCAAATGACCGAATGAACATGGGTGTCAGCAATCAAGAAATAAATCTGCATTTCGTGAAGCTTGGACGCTGCCATTGGACATGACAACGCAAGTATTATAGTTAGTATAAGTATTATTTGTTTTAAAGTGAGCATTCCTTAACGGCAGATGTTCGATGGCAATGCTAGATGCTCGATGGCTGTAGTGTAGATTTAGGGTGAGCCTGGAAAGCTGTATTTTGCCTGGAATTTTTTTTTTACCCGACGGTAGTTTTCTAGCTCGGCAGAACGGCAGGATTTTAGTAGATGTGTAATGTTTTTTTAAAACGGTCAGAGAGAGAAAAAGTGAGGTTTCATGGTGGATTGTTTCACGGTGGATTGACAGTCAATGATCATTGCTATACTCTACATCTGACATTACCGTGAGGCGTTAAATGAAGGCATGCCTTAAAATCAATCACAATTCTGGTCTATTAGTGGGCTCACCCAGATGGAGCGCAGAGCCCCGGTACACCCGCTGAGCCGCGCTGGGTTCTGAAGAGCAAAGCTGCAGGGTAGCGGTGAGAGGAGAGGCTTTAAACAGCACGGAGCACTAGGCTTCTCCAAGTGAACGAGAAGAAAAAAACAAACAGGCCAAGAAGCAAGGGAGATGATGATGACATCTGATACTAAAAATTCCCACCGGCGTGGTGGCATGGAGTCCATGGATCAGAGAGAATGAAAACAGACAGGCATGCAGGTGCCTGCGGCAAACAGTGTGGGACCAGGTCAGGCTTTGATGGGCACTGGGTGTGCTGGATAAGAGAAAGAAGCGAGGGAACTTGGGAGAGAAATAGAGAAGACTATGTACGACCACACTAGCTTGTGTGTTTATAGAGGAAGACAGATTTGTTCATTTTTGATAATCACATTTATTATTTATTATAAATTAAAAAAGTTCAACATGCTTTAGCAAATGTAAAACAAACATTTCCCAAGCAAATATTTTTTTTAATTAAACTGAAACCGAAACTTTAAACTCTGTCAAGCTTCCATCTCTGCAGGAAGGCAGGCCAGTGCAGGCCAGAGAGGCAGCCCAAGGCAGGGCAGATGTGCTTTCTGTGATGTTCTGCCAACACCAGTTACAAACTGCTCTGTTTTAGCTGCAGGGCTCATAGCGAAATGGGGGGGGGGGGGGTGGGGGGGTGTCATGACAGGTCATCAGCTGTATCAGGCTGGCAAAAGTGACAAAAACGCAAATGCAATAGAGGGGGAAATAAGACAATTTGAACAATGTGGTAAGAAAGGTTTTTGTTGTAGTGATTTTTGTTATTCACTAAGAAAAAAAATCAAGGCATCCAGTCAGTAGGATTAAATCACTGTCGTCATTGACACAGAAAGAGATGTGCTGACGAAATGAAGCGTCGGAACGGATGGGTGCATTTTTACTGTCTGCAACATAACCAAGCAATTCTGTTAAAAGTCTAAATGAATGGGTGTTCCTAGGAGAAGACATTTGTTTCTTTTCAGCATCAGTTTATTATGCCAGCATTTCGAGCAGAGCTTGCCAACCATAGCTGCACTCACTGGACGACCTTTTCATTGTCTTGCAAAGAATGAAGATGGAGACAGTGCCTGTGACCAAATCGGAAACTTCCAGAGCTTACTCCCATTCAGTTTACTCATTCTTGCTCTAGTTTTGACATATAGCTAGAAATGGAGCTAGTACCATATATTATTAAGCAACACAAAATCAGGGGTGTGTTTACCATGTGTCAAAAAAACAACATGGCTAAAAGCTGTTCTTAGGTACAACAGAACACACAACCGGCAATATGTCATATTCACTAATGATAATTTTAAGTGTAAAGTCCTCGTCTGGCAACATGTTTTGAACATCAAGGTTCCCAGCCATTTTTGCTGTCACAATGTGCAGAAGCAGATGACACAGAGTGCCAAAAACTACACATGTGGATGATTTGTCACCATAGAAAAACAAACATGGATTTAATCCATTCCTGGATTTTAGAGAAATGCACTGTCACTGCGATAGTGAAATATCCCTTGACTGGAACAAGGAGTTTGAGCAGCCGGGCATCGAGTTCAATGATGGGCCAGAGTCTGGCGTTAGAAAAAAACTAATGATAGTGGAGGGAAAAAAAGAGGACAGAAATCAGAGTACGTCACAGTCAATCTCCACCTCCATATCATGTTTCCTAACTTAACAAACATGGGATACCTCTTAATCAGTTAGTGCCCTTTGTGAAGGAGTTTGACCTTTCAAACAATGAACCACCAAAGCGAAGCGCGGGAGCAAACAGACCTGAGTGAACTCTGTTGGTGTTTTTTTCCCACAGCAGAGGCACGAACTTTGACGAGCTGGATTGGAAATGCACTCATCAGCATTTTAGTACAGTAGGGGTTAGTCCACATATGTAGAGACATTAGGCTAATTCATGGCTTAGCCAGAACAGTCAGACCTTGGGTCCAGATCAACTGGAGAAACTGGTTGTCTCTTCGGAGACAGATCAGCTAGAGCAGAGAAACATTGTACCTTTTTAATATCCAGGGAGGACAAAGTACAGGGGACAGAGAGTAGGCTTATTGTCCTTGATTCCAGGAGAGGGAGGATATGTGTAAACCGATCCTTGTGTGTGAAGTACACATACTTCGTTGTGACCCTTGAGCTGTGCAGAGCCTCGCCGAGAGCAGCCCCTGTGTTCGTGCACTCAGCTGTAGCGGCGGGGGTTTTGGCCTGAACTGCTATGATGCATGTGGGTGGTGGGAGTTTTGTTCCTTTAACAAATAAACCAGACCTAGACCTGGTGTTTGCTGGTTTAGCTGGCCCTATTCAACATTTCTTTCCAACAGTAACAGCACATTGAACTGATCGATTTATTTACAATGACATAAGATGCAACAATTTATGTGCATACAGTCAATGCTTTGTGTAAAGGGAATCAAACCCACAACTCTGGCGTTGCAAGTGCAATTCTTTACTCATTGAGTTACATTTGACATCATTCTAGGGTATAGTATATTGTTTATATTATATGCACAATCTAAGTTGAATCATCATCTTACCGTAGTAAGCGATTTTTCTCATGGGAATTTCTCATTGCTATTGCAGGCATCCGCTACAGAGTGTCAGGTAGGGAATCCCCAACAAATGTGTGATCTATGATTTGCTTTAGTAGAGAAACTACCGTTGGCGTTGACAGAGCAGTCAATCAAACCAGAGCTATACAGTGACATCCATTGTGTTTGCAGGGTGCGCACAACTTCTAGACCCAGTAGGAGAGAATATGAACCTAGACACTTCAGAGAAATAAGTCCCAAACAGGGACCCGTTCTAGCCTCACAGCAACTATATTCACATTTTGTAGAACCCAGAGGCCTAAATAGGCATAAATATCGGCAAATATCGTGGAAGGTATCTTTAAGCTTGTCAGGCTCTGTGGAAGGAAAGCCGGGTAGGCTAAGACAAATATGGCATGACAGCTACCTTCTCTGGATCAAAAGACACTTGTCTTATTTGGCAGTTAAGATTATTTCACTGAAAGAGTTTAAAACAAACCATCAAACTTGCCTGTACCATGCAGCCTACCCTTATTACTTGCTTGAACCAAAGACTGCCTTCTTCCTTGACTTATATGGCGTTGAGAACCAAAGACTGCCTTCTTCCTTGACTTATATGGCGTTGAGAACCAAAGGGTGAGTATTCCTGAGTTTGAGCCACCAGCTGATACCCACCCACCATTCAGTTATTCAACATGTCTAAAAAAAACATCCATTCATAACGCTGGCATGACAACTCAGCTAGGAGGTAAAGGTTCTCAAAAAACACTTTATTCTGAATGACTGCTATTATTTAAGAGTATGAATGGACATACAAAGGCAACGGAGACAACCCACTCAATGTTCCAATCGAAAATATAACTTTGCGCCTCAGTACAGTAAATTTCCATCTGTACCTCAGAGTTAAAACGGGAGCCTGTGTGATGCAACACCATATACTGTAGGCCTGCAGTAGCTTTGGCTAGAGATCAGAAGATGCTGTGCTTCTCCACAGATTCTCAAATCTGCAAAGCTTCCATTTCACATTTTCTCCTCACAAAACTTGTTTAACTGGTCACAGGAGTGGGGTAGCACACTTCAAAACTTTTACCAGATAAATGTTATGTACATCCATAAATTCCTGATACCTTCTGTTGACCAAGGTAAATATAGGGATTTGGCACAATATAGGAAACCCTGAACAATATATTAATAATAGGAACTAATAAGGGGTAGGGCCCCCAATTGCCTTCAGAATAGCTCCAATAGTTCTTTGAATGCTGACAAGTCCAAAACTGTGTATTGTGGGCAGTGCCGACCCAAGCCTTTTGGGAAGGGCTAAGCAGAATTTGATTTGGGGGGCCCCCTCCAACACCACGGAGTCAACTATGCATTCGATTGGGGGCCCCGTGGTGGCCCTAAGCAGCCGCTTAGTTCGCTTATGCCTTGGGCCGGCCCTGATTGTGGGATACAAGGTGGCACTTGTTGCGGTGCTTTGTTGTCGTGCATTCAACAGCAAATGAAAATGGCTTCACCATCACAACTGGTTGTACACAACGCTCAGACTTCTTTTCAAATCGAAAGTGTAGGTCAATTTCGGTTTGGAATGCCAATATTCCCAAATGGATTTTGGTTAATGACCTCGCAGCCAACAGGACTGTAATCCTGTCCTTATAAAATGAGGCAAGTTGGTAAGTACACCAGAAGTATAGTTACTAACACTTGTCTGATGGCTGCTAATCTCGGCTGCTACCGCGATCCCGACTCACTAGCAGCTGAGTGTAGCCGCCATCAGGCAAGTGTTATTTAAATATACTTCTGGTGTACTTACAAACTTTTCAATGCCTTGTTTTATATGTCCAGAACCTATTTGTACTACTGTAGAAGTTTGATACCATTCTGGGCATTATTAGTGGGGTTATTTACGAGATACACCCTTGGTTCCATTAGCGCCTGCACTAAGCCATTCACAACATTTCAGCCAAATATTTCGGCCAAATATTCGGTGCATCCCTAGAAAAAAGCTTATGAGGGGTTGTTTGGCTTGAGGTGAAGGTGCAAAGGACCCTAGGTTTATATTACTCCGAACCATCAATTTAACTTTTTATTAACAACCAAAAACACCAAACTCTAAAATATGTTTCCCTTTCTATGACAGTGGAAAATTCACAAGATAACATTTGTTACAAAAAAAGTTAAGTACTTAACAGAAATTCAGAAGCATCAATGACATAAAAAGTTTTTAGGCCTACTTTATAACACCCAGACCAAGCTTGAAAACCCACTACCTACCTTCAGAATAGGGGTCATATTGTTCATGAAAAAACATCTCAACCGTTCGGTTACAAGATACACCCTTGGTTCCATTAGCGCCTACACTAAGCCATTCGGCTGATAGCGCTAACTCAACCAATGTTAACAAGGAAAAAAGCTTATGAGAGGTTTTTTGGCTCGAGGTGAAGGTGCAAAGGACCCCAAGTTTATATTACTCCAAACTATCACTTTAAGTTATGTGCTGGGAGCTCAACATTCATATTCAGAGAATAATTACCGGTACGTCCTGTCCTGTAATAAGGTCCTGTGTCCTGAATGTTCAAGGACAACATTTTTGCACTACCCTCTTAAGTTTTTGCACTTCAGTTAATGCGTAGAAGATAATGTTCACAGAATTAAATGTGACATTTGAAGTGAGTTGAGCAGTCTTATTTTTCTCATTTTTTGTAATGCCTTTGAATAATATGGGGGACATGAATCGCAATATATTGCAAACATCGAATCGCAACACTTGCTGTATCGCAATATGTTGATAATCGCAATAATATTGAATCGTGGCCCAAATATCGCAATACTATTGAATCGTCACATTTTTGCCAATTCCCACCCCTACTCTCAAGTCGTTAGCTGACACATACTGCTAATTGGTACGCAACTTAAAGTATGGACAGTAATTTGGATTTAGTTCAAAGTAACAGTCCTTTTCCATGTGGTGTGTTATTTTCTCCAACCCCTTTATTTAGAAGACTAATTTGCTAATACCACCTGAGAGCATACTGACAGATGCACCTTAAAATTGACAAGAGCCCCAGTGTAAGGGAACCCAGCATTTGCCTAGCCCTTTCTGGTGAAAGCTATACCTCAATATGATACTCCAGTGGCCATAGAGGCATATAAATAGAATGAGTATTGAGTACAGGGGCTCTAGAGTGTAAGTAAAAATCATTCAGAGAGGATTATTTCATTTACTAAGTGATTTAGTCATGTTTAATTTAGATGTTTAATTTTTGTTGATGCTCAAGTTGTTGCATGTTTCCACTTTAGTCCATTGCTGTTGCTTACCTGAAAGACACAGCACTCCCTTATGCTACCAACCTGCTACACAACTGGAGATGCTATTTGAGCCCACCCACTAAAACTGTGTCAAATCAAAAGGTGGGCAGATCCCAGCAGGGGCTATCAAAATCCTATTGGTTGAATACTCCATGATCTAGCATGCAGCTGCCAGAAAATGTTGGTGTGGGCATCAGCAATAACTGATTTTGGTGCTGCACTCCGAAAATGTGGAACTTGTCAACAGTTGAAGTCTACAGTGTTATCAGCATCCTTTGTAAAATTATAAATACGTTAAAAATAAATAGGTAAAATCGATCAACCTTAACACAAATGAGTCACTGCCCTTTAAGAAGTGGAAATGAAATGTGCCCGATTCATGCATCCGGTGAGCTATTTGGCTCTCGTTCACTCCCTTAATTTCACTACCATCGCCACAATTCTCCCAACTCAGACGAGATAAAACCAGGCCACAGACAGCAGCATTCCCCTTCCAGTCAACCTCCCCAGCCTCCATTAACAGATGACAGGATCAAAACAAACACAAATGATGCAGGACAAAGTGATCCCTGATTACACAAACACAAGATAACGATGTGAGTACAGTGTGTGCTATATGCTCACTAAATACGGGCCATGGTTTAACATCCTATACATAAATGCCTTGGCCTTGCCAGGAAACTCTCTTCTCAGAAGAACATCATCATAAGAAAACAACATGTGCTTATATCTACTGATTCCCTTGTGTGGTTTACTTGACATTTTGGGAGAGGGGATATATCAGGGCTGCTGTGGGCTATATTAATCATCACTCTTCTTCTAAATTATGTTCTTAAAAATTTTCAACAAATATGCATTGCTTAGTTCTACAACTGACATTTGCCAGACTAAGATGCCAACCAGAAGGACCACGTGTGAAATTTGTTTGATATAGTTCAAGGATAGCTTTGATGGGCTTCTGCTGGATGGCAGCTAGTGGCCAGGTGATAAATGATGTCCTCTCTAAACTGCTTGTAAGGCAACTAAGTTGATTTGAAATTGAACTTCTAACAACCAGCGTGTTGAACAGAACATGAATCGTATCAAGAATGTTAAATTAAAACCAAGTTCCATTTCAGCACTTGGCTATGCAGATGCTCATTGACAAGGACAAGCAATGCAGATGAAAGTCATTAATAACAATCATTAACAAATGTGTTAATTATGCAGCAGTTGCTAGAGCAACTTCTTCCCTGTATCTGTATTGTTAAGTTTGGAAACCAGGGTAAAGGAAACACAAGTGCGCCTACTAAGTACAGCGGGGGTCAATCTGTGACCGCTGGTAAAGCAGTTCTTGTTTTCTGGACTGGTCGACAGCCACATGGCCAGTCATTTGGGTTTCTTCTGTGAGACACTGACTGAAATAGTGAGAATATAAACCCTGCTCAGCTGCCATTCAGGATCTGGTTACGAGGCAGAGAATTCCCTTATACAAGATGTCAGCGGCTGGGACAACCAGCAAGACTGGATAGGACTGGTGTCTGACTGTGTGTGCTGGGATGTCCTCTGAAATTATACTTAAAGCCCCTCCCCCCAACAGCCACTTCCAGGGTGGGAAATTGTGGCTGGTGGATGCCAAAATTTTACCAGCCACTTTTCCCCAAATTCAAATACATAAAAGAAAACACACTAGCATATTCTATATTGCTTCTACACATTAAATTCACTATGAATACATGTGTTATTAATATAGGTCAATTACTAAAGGGACATTTAGTTAAGACAAGTCTGAGATTAATAATTTTTAGATGATTGACAAATTGTGCTAATCCGTTTGCTAATTGTATGTCCTACTACCATATTTTAGTCAGCTACTTTTAAATCACTCATGCAACAGTAGGCAGTATCAACTTTGAGAGGTGTAAAACTTTGCTGTTGTAACACCTGACGAATGCCACAATATTTACACATTTGTAAATTGATTTTCTAATAATCTGTTTGTAAAACATCTGAAATTACTAATAAAAATATTGAAGCATTTGTTAAATGATTTACATTTTAGTCATTTAGCAGACAGTCTTATCCAGGGTGATTTACAGTACATTAAGCACAGGGGCATTCTTCCTGGAGCAATTTAGGGTGAAGTGCCTTGTCCAAAGACAACATTTGGCACAGCAGGGAATCTAACCAGCAACCTTCTGACTACTAGTCCGACTCCCTAACCACTGAGCCATCTGACCCCCAATAATCACCCATCAAAGTTGCAAGTGCTTCTCCAATAATGAAACGAAACATCTTACAATGTTAAATATAATAAGAAACCATATTATGGAGATTTAAGATACTTGAATTAGAATCCGCTGTTAATAAACTAAGTTACAGTTGGACATTGCGCATGTAAATGTCTCTGGGAAAACGAGAGTGGCGTTAATCACAATCCAATCATTATCGCAGACTAAACGAGTGATTTGAGTGACAGCTGAATCATCCAATGAGCGTTTAGAATTCCGTGCTGTATGTGTGTGATTTTCTTTTTTCGATAACATAAAATCGTATCATAATCACATCAACTTCCTATATCTGTAATTATACACGTTTTGTCTTTGATATTTTCTATTTTGACTTAATCTAGTTTACTCGGGCTTAATACTGCGAACTAAATTGATTTGTTTTTCTTCTGTACCGCACTATGTTTATGGTACCGCAGCTAAAGGCTGGAGTTCTCACAGACTCGCTCCGCGAAAACCAATCAAATATGTATCCACCTCTATCAGATAAGGGCAGAAATCAAAAGATTGATATATACAACATTACCCTAGTGTCCTTCTGGGAAACTTGGGAACGTAACCACTTTACCGAAACGGTTTAACCCTACATGCAAAGCACAAACCTGCAAAAGGATTCCTTTTGACATCCGGTTTAAACGTGCAATATGTATTTTTGGCCGCCAGGGGGCTCTCAATCAAAACAATAGCAAAAGATGTACTTGGATGACGTCGGGAGGTTGCGTGGGATCATGGGTTTTGTTATTGTCGTCAATGACAACCTTCCAATCTAGCATATCCGGCAGAAAAAATTTTCACTGACAAAGTAATATATTGTTAAAAAAACTTTATTCACGTTATGTTTGGCGGCTCCCTGGATCTTATAACAACTAGAGTAGTCACAGGTTATATGACGCCATTTACGGGCGACAAAATGAAACGTCCCGTGTTTTCGAATTATATTACAAATTTCTCTGGATTTGAAAGTTAGTGGAAACATTTAGGATAATGTAAGTACACAACTAAGAAATATATATAATATATGCATAGTGATGTTTCTTTTAATGCAAAGTATGTATTTTGTTATTGTTTTGATTGATATTACATATTGTACCATTAAGGTGTGACAGCAACATGGAATTGATTTAATCTGAACAGTCATAAAAGTGGGTCCAAAACATTTTTCAATACACTATTTTGATTAATTTATTAAAAATGTATGTTTGATAATTGTTTAACTTTCACAGATTCATTGTGTCAATATACATGCAAAAACAGGGATGAAAGAACAATTCTAATGTATCAACATACAGAAGAGCATGCTGGGAAATGTCGGAAGTCCTCTTGCTGTTCGTCAGTCACCGTCTCGCTGTTGCAGCCAGATGCAGAAAGGGTGAGCAAAGAGACTGTGCCCCAATTAAATTACGTTTTTTGCATTAATCTAATTTAAGTAAGACTCAGGTGACACTATTAATACATTTTATGTTACACCCATTAAATATACATATTTAATTAGATATTTAAATAAAGCAAACCATATATTTTAATGTGTCACATCTAAGAAGGTGTTGAATCATTTTTAAGCAAGGGTAGGCTTCAAAAACACAGTAATATCGCTTCTCCGGGAGACTATACAACCCTTCTGGTAAAACAATTGTACACAGCGGCTTTCAATTTCAATAAAAACCTCATGCATTGTCATGAAGAAACATGTCCGTAAGTCAAGTCAAATAAAAAAAAAGTGTCAGTGAACCAGTGGTTCGATATTCTGACAAAATCATGGTCGATTTAAATTGCAAGGGCTCTGTCAATCCAATAAAAAACACATCTTGAAACCTTTTAAGAAAGTAAGTGTCGAGCGGTGCTAAATGGAGGTTGAGATTTCAGCCTCTTCCGCACTGAGTGAATATTCATCTGTAGCTAGAAAGTTACTGGGTAGCCCTGGCAGATAAGCTTCCAGAAGCCCCAGTGCATTACGCTCCGTCTCATTTTTGAATCCTAATGCCTTCAGCTCTATGTGGTTTGCTGCTGATGCATCATGGGTTGTGACTAAGCACACCAGGCTGAAGAGGAAAATGGGTGCCTGTAGTCTTGACCTTGAGGCCATTTTTAAAGCAGCGAAAGTAGGCCTGAGTAAAAAGCTACCACGTCTTTGATTTTTTATTATTTAATTTAGGTTCCAGCGAAATTACAATGATGACCCCTATTGAATCATGGGCCACATTTCAACCTACAAGTGTGAACGAAAGGAAAGCTGTGGCATTTGCACAGGGAACAACGAAAATGCACGATGCACAGAGAACCCTGCAGAGGATAAGTGCTCTCATCCAATGGCTGTGGAGGAAGCTGGCTGTGTGACGCTCAGTGTGATTCAATGCAAGACTATATTGCTGCCCTGGGGTATGTGATGTAAGGAACACAAACGAGGTGCCCAGCTGATTTATATGCACAGACAAATGTCACGCACACACCCCTGATGCCCTAAGAAGTACTAGAGCAGCACATCACAAGCAGCTGCTATCGCTTACATTTTTCAGAGTAATTCAAAATGTAGGCAATAGAATGGACTTGTTGCTACTGTAAAACCAGGGATGTAAATCACTCGGAAACCATGCAGGCAAGGTCAAGGTTTAATGTGGATTTGGGGTGGCGGCTACAAACCTGCACAATAACGAGCATGTATGTTTGGTCTGTCGGGTTCAGGGGCGAAAAAGGGAATACCCAAAACTAGGGATGCAAAGAGTGAAACATTCTAGTAAATTTGGGAATTTTCATCAAAAAGATGACACAAAAAAGGCAATTCTATGCCTTGTGGGATACTTTGGTTAAACTATCCCAAATTCAATGGAATTTGCTAACTACTGGATGCAGAGTACATTCTTGTATCATATGTACAGCTGATTCTTGCAAAAATAATGAGTTCTTGCAAAATAGCAATTGAAATGCTGTTTTTTTATAATTTTATTTCACGTCACAAAAACATGTTTTACCTTCAAAATGTTTGGCATGTTGTGCAATAAGAATGAATTAAATATCCTAATTCAATCTAAGTTGTCACACTACAAAATGTGAAAACGTCCAAAGAAGTGGAATACTTATGCAAAACACTATAAATAAAACGTAAAAATAAATCTCTTTAAATGATATTAACATTAATTTGCATATTTTTCCATTAATTCCCATATATTCCTATTAATTCCCATGGAAAGTTTCCAAGTCTGAATATTCCCCAAAATGTTTAACCCTACCAACAACCCAACAAGCAACAAGTGATGTGAGCGAAACTTAACATGACAACATTATTCCAAAAAAGCTCTTAAGTAAACGCACACATACAATTGCTTTTCAACAACATTCCTGGTTATAGAAATGAGACCATTAACTCACTGACATTCTCAGCCAGAGTCACTGACGATGTCTTGGCCTCCACTGGCTTACAGTCCATTTATATAAATGCAGCAAGATAATTCTGCAGCACGGCTGCTATTTCTGCTTTTTATGAATAAAGCTTTTAAAAGATGGTGCCTTAGGCGTTTTAGCTTTTTATAAATGTAAACGGAAATGGAAGGTCTAGGGGTCAGCGACATCTGCTAAAAAACTAACAGACATCCAGCCCTGTATCCAGTCTAAGCCGGAGATGGAAAACAACATTTTTACAGATGGCCAGCAATTTAGAGATTATTTCTCCCACTACAAGAAAGTCAACAGGAGCTAGGGATAGTGGAATTACATGTTTGTGACACCAAACGATCCAAAAATAGCATTCTCTCAATGAGAATTACTATTATGAAATATGCTGTGTTTAACTGAGTCATATCTATGGTCATGCAATTCTGAGCTTTTCTGCGATACTGCAAACCATCTGTAAACTACAACTACAATATACTCAGTGTTTCCATTGTGTTCCTTGCCATGGCGCAGCAGCACAGCAAAAATACTGCCCCCACGTCACGAAAGATATAAAACACAAACATCTACACATTAATTTATTAGACAAATTATTTGTGATTGCTTTTCACCTAGATAATCTGTCAGGTTACGATGAAGCTGTTCTTCAGTGAGAGAGCACTTTTCTCATTCAAGGTATTGGATTATTATAAAGTCAGGATTATTCCTGAATTGGAAAAGGAATTATCGTTCCCATTGTAAATATCAGTTCAATTAAGAGTCAGCTACATTTACACAGAATCATCTAAACTTCAGGCGATAAAAACACTAAATTGAGACACATTTCCAATGCTCCAGAGCCCCGTGGCAGTGTGCTTTCCACTGACTTGTGGCAAAGTTGCCATCCAATGACAGTGCCACATTTGTAGTCACTGAGCTATTTCAGCAAGACTCATTCTACTGTCAATGCTGGTCTATTGAGATTTCAAGGCTATGTGCTGGATTTTATGCCCCTTTTAACAAAAGTGTGGCTGAAACACCTGAACTTAATTAGTAAGGATGTCGACTTACTTTTAAAATGTAAGTCGACATCCTTGTTTCTGTGTATTTTGTACATTAAAAAATAAATGCTTAATAATACAGAAAGATTTTCTGTAACGTTATCAAAACATTTACCATTACACCCAGAGGGAGAGGTTCCCAAAGTTTGGGAATGTGGCACATTTGTGTGTGAGTCGAGAGTGGCACAGAGTGCAGAGGTTCAGAGAGAGAGAGAGGGAGAGAGGGCAGCAGCGGTCTGCCTGTGCACAGAGCAACAGTTTTTTTTAACAGGGGTTATTATTAAACGTTAATATGGATAATAGCAAAACATGCAAATACATTTATTGAGAACAGAAAATGTTTGCTCGCTCAACAAAAAGATGTTTGCTTGTGTATAATCTCTTTAAAATGTAATGTGCTTGCAAAACATACAATTGCTGACTCAGGAATGAGGCGCACACACACACACACACACACACACACACACACACACACACACACACACACAC
>JACXGM010019263.1:0-18498 GCA_016801145.1 Umbra pygmaea
CCCTGGTACCTAACCCTGTCCAAGAACCTGCCCTAGGTCCCGAGCTGGTGTCTGCCTCTGTGCCAGTGTTTGCTCCAGTCCCTGTGCCATTGTTTGCACCAGTCCCAGTGCCATGTCCTGCTCCTCTCCCAGTGCCATGTCCAGCTCCTCTCCCGGTGCCAGTGTCTACCCCTGTCCCTGTGCCTGTCCCTCATGACCCCGGTCCGCCCTCTGTCCCTCCTGACCCCGGGCCGCCTTCTGTCCCTCATGACCCAGGGCCCCTCTCTGTCCCTCACGACCCAGGGCCCCTCTCTGTCCCCTACGACCCAGGTCCCCTTACAGTCCCTCCTGAACCCGGGCCGCCCTCTGTCCCTCCTGACCCCGGGCCGCCTTCTGTCCCTCACGACCCAGGGCCCCTCTCTGTCCCCTACGACCCAGGGCCCCTTACAGTCCCTCCTGAACCCGGGCCTCCCTCTGTCCCCCCTGTCCTTATGTCCTTTGTTCTGCCCACCCCTGTGTTGTGGGCTTGGAGAGGGGGCAATGTCAGGATCCAGGCCTGTTGGGACTGTTATTTTTGACTTTCTGTTGTTTTCAGTGCTTTTTCACGGTGGTTTAGTTAGTTTGCTATTTTCCTCTATTGTCATTTGTATTCTGCTCTGTCTGGTTTTATTCTGATTCCTTCCCCTAGTGTGGTGTTTGTCTCCCTCTTGTGCCTCTGTAGTGTATTTACCTGTGCTCCTTGGTTGTTAGTCAGATTATGTCAGTTATTGTGCCCAGGTGTCTGTCATTGTCCTCATTAGTGTTAGTATTTAGTTGGTGTGTTTGTTACCCTCCCTTGTTCGGTCAATGTTTCCATGTTGCGTGTTCCAGGTTTAAGTTTCCATGTTTCCGAGTATCCTGTTTCGTGTTCCCTGTGATATCCGTAGATTTGTTTTGGAGTATTACGGTTTGCCCCTCGTGGCTATTTTGTTTTCCTTGTCATTTATTAAAGTACCTTTTTGGTTTATCTACCGTTACTTCGCGTCTGTCTCATTATTCCATACATTCCTTAGACCCTAAACGTGACAGCCTTGCCTGGTTCACAAATGTGTGATTCCAGTGTGTTGAATTGGAGGGCCTGCTTTATTTTCTGTATATATCTATGATGTCGCTCTTGCTGCAGGTGACTCTATGATCCACTATGCAGATGACAACATTTTCTATACGTCCAGCCCAACGTTGGACATTGTGTTAAATAACCTCCAAGAAAGCTTTGATAACATACAACATTCCTTCTGTGGCCTCCAATTACTTTTAAACTCTAACAAAACTAAATGTATACTCTTCAACCAACCACACTCTGCACCTACCTGCCCAACAAGCATCACCACACTACGGGTGTGTACTGGAATACGTAGAAAACTACAAAATACCTAGGGGACTGGTTAGATTCTTCACTTAACTTCCAGACCCATATCAACCAGCTCCACTCCAAAATGAAATCCAGGATTGGCTTCCTATTCCATAATAAAGCCTCCTTCACTCTTCCTGCCAAACATGCCCTTGTAAAAATGACCATCCTCCCTACACTACTAGACTTCGGATATATAATTTACAGATCTCCATCAAACTCTTTCCTTAGAAAATTAGATGTTGTGTACCACAGCGCCATCCATTTTGTCAATTCCCCATATAACACCCATCACTGCAATCTACAATGTAATCGGATGGCCTTCACTGAACACCCGGCAACAAACACACTGGTTTCATCTTACTTACAAACATCTGTGACATTGGTTCTCAATTACTTGTGCTTTCTAACCATAGACCGTATATAGTTCTAGATGTAACATGAGTGACGTCACACATTGGTTTGTGAAGATCTGATTTGAGTCGCCGAGTTTACCTTTTATGAGCGCAGACATCTTGGTTGCGGATGTGATGATTTTAGACGAGAGGCGGTAGCTGACTGTGATGTTAGCTGAAGGTTGGCAATAATGCTTACGCTCTACATTATGTTACACTACTTCCCTGGCACAGTCAATGTCAATCACATCATAGTCACTCCCTAAAACACCCCCTGCTTTATTGCAGAAGATTTAAAAATAGTGATTGAGACCATAACCTCATTCTGAAAATGTTAACTGGGGTAATAAATCAATTGAGAAGTGGCTGACTTTCTCATAGACTTCTACAGAAACTATTTTGCAACCACACGTGTCGCCTCCAGCTGGAATTCAGATAGAATGGAGGTTTAAGGCACTTCCGCATTTGCATCACTTTGCCAAAACGGATGCTAGCCCTGTGTTACTAATGGAAAGATTGATATCACTGGAGTTTAATTGACTTTGTGGAATCCTGTGATGATTGCATGTTCCCTTTGTTTTTTAGCAGTGTTTCATTTTATTGACTAAAGACAACTATACAGCTTTAATTGGTGTCTTGCAGACAGTTTTAATCTCTGATAAATTATGTTTTAATTTTTGTGGTGGTTTTTCTTAAAGCTAAATTGTGTAATATTTAGAGTTGATTCTTAGCAAAACCCCCTTTTTTTATATATATATTTGCTCATACATGTGTATTTCCTTCCACCAACTAATCAAAATATTCTCAAAAGGGTAGATTCTGGCATTCAGAATGGATTTGAGCTAGTCGCTTGAATTGTGGCAGCCATGTTGCACCTTCATCCTTAAAATACATTAGCCAAAGAGGGACATACCTGGAAATTCAAGCTCCGCCTTTCGCGCTTTTACACTCAGTGGCACCATGACGTATGCCAGGTGGAGATTTGAAAGCCTGTTGAAGATGGAGGATCATGCCTATTCTCGAGGACATGTAACAGAGTCGCCAAGGGAATTAAAACGACAAAGAGCTCATCAAGAGCAAGAATTTTAAAAGGGTTCTGCTTCTCGACAGGTAATTCAGCCTCTTTGTGCAAATTCAAGGTTTTAGGGTTGCTTGGCTAACTATAGCATGGTTGTCCATAAAGCTAGAACGACGTCTAGGATACTTTTCCTCACGTCAATGATGAAAAAGGATTGTCTACCTTGTAACATAAATCTGTGTGCTGAGATTAATAGTTTTACTGGCTCCATTTCTAGGCTATATCAAAGGGCACTGTAACCTCTGTGCGTGATCTCACGGGATCTCACGGTAGCAGCCATCAGGTAAGTGTTATTTAAATATACTGCTACCGCGATCCCGTGAGATCACTCACAGGGCACAACATGTATAGCCTAGCAGCCGAAAGTAGCAGCCATCAGGCAAGTGTTATACAAATTTACTTCTGGTGTACTTACAAACTTTTCAATGTTTTTTTATAAGTACAGAACCTAATTGTACTACTGTAAAAGTTTGGTAAGATTTCCGGCATTATTAGTGGGGTTATTTACAAGATATCAACTTGGTTCCATTAGCGCCTACACTAAGCTATTCGTCTGATCGCGCTAACTTGACCAATGTTATAGCAAGGGAAAAAAGCTTAGGGGGGGTTGTTTGGCTAGAGGTCAAGGTGCAAATGACCCTAGGTTTATATTACTCTGAACCATCACTATAAGGGGGGACAGTGAGGGGGGGCAATGATTGTATCAGGGTGGCCTCCCCTTGGTGGTGCCCCTGCCTATCACTGGTTCCAATCCTTATCTAGGCTTCAAACTTTCGCAGGAGTTTCATGCCTATCTGAAGTGAGCTAGCCATGACCCCACATGACCGATGGTCTTTTGCGAGCTTATTGCTATTTGGGAAGTATTTAAGACAAATTGTTTCTTAGATTAGTCAGAATGTATTCACTGAGTACGACACAAGGTGATCTGTCTTATTGGTGTTTGTAATCTTGTGTCTAAGTTTTGATCTAGTGCATGTCTGAACTTGACACATTCTAATCCACATTCACACACAATGTTCTGAATGTTTAAGGATAAGTATATTCTTGATTCAATGGTATTTAATGTAGTGGTATTACCAAATAAATACATTTATTTTCAAAATATTAAAATAATTGGGTTTATACCGTATGCTACATATAAATTAATTACAATATTTTGAATCCTATTCAATTATGGAACTGCATATTATGTTGATTGGATTACTAGTGGCGTTAGGGGAATAAAGCAGGTCCATTTCAATTTGCATTTTGTAGCTTCTATATCAGCGTGAATTGTTCATGTATGCATCTGTCTAAGTGGATATTGATAGCAGCGATGCAACAAAGTTACTGTGCTGATTTTGGGTTAATTGCAGGCTGGGAAAGAAGGGCAATCAATGAGGTCAGTGAATCGTGATTTATTACCTACCATGAGGGCATTAGTGTCACACATACTTTGCCAGGCTATGCAGAGATTGCTGTCCTTATACAACATGGCTTGTTGTGCATGTCTGCTAAGCCCTTGTGGGGATTTTGACATAAGAGAAATAGATAGTAAACATGGGCTGCAGGTTTACCTTGATTAATGCTCAAGGCAACAGCAAAAGGGTGCTCTACTAAGAAATAAAGATGCTTGCAATGAAGGAGTTGAATAATTGTGAGACTGGAAAAGCCATAATGCGTTGCATTTTCAGTTGGATTTGGGGAAAACACTTGATGCATCTGTGGTTTTGAGCTATTTCAATTGATTTTGTTTGTTCATTGCAAACAGCTGAAAGTCTGTACATTTTCACAATAAACCTGATTTGCAATGGGGGTTGAATAATTTTGATTGCAAAATTCTTTGATATATTTCATATCTTACAATGCCCTAATATTTCCAGATTATTGACATACAGATCAGTATCCCATGGGATATAGAGTACACAATACTAACATGATGAAATCTGGAGAAAAAAATTAGTTTGTATACCCAGAGAAACTTAATATGGGTGCTTAAAAATAAATCCCTCCTTTATCATTATTATTATTTGATAACTGGTCCTAGCACTTCTGCTTGATACATATTTCCATGGTTTTAACTCCACTGGGTGACTCCCCTGAAATGACCTTCAAATGTCTAAGGTCATTGCAGGAAAAATGTAATGTACAAACGTACAATAAGATATCAATTTACAGTACGCATGTCCTATCAGCGTAGTTGGAAAAGATGACATTAGTGTCCGTCCTAACCACAACTAACCACAACTCCACCAGGACTAGTTTATTCGTGATTTCCTAATAGCATCATGACAGCTTCCAGACATCCAGGGGACTGTGTTGTCTTGTGCTGTTTTCGTATTCACGTGGTCAGACCGACTCCACATCTTTTCTTTATTAGAATGGTATTTTCGACTATTGGATTCTCTGTGAGGTCGAGGAATAATGCTGAGGTGAGCGCAGTTTGAAACCAGCTTGTCAGAGCTCCTCCTCAATCGCCGGATAGGGTAGTAGGCTAACATGATTTTGTTCAATGAGAGCACCGCTACACGAGAGAGGATACTCAATTCCGACCTGGTGCACTACCCTTGTTTGACATTCTATTTACTAAGGTAAGACATTCATAGAAACGCACGCAGTTGTCAGTTTTACGCTTTTATGCCTGTTTTATACAGATGCTGATAACTGAATAGGCTACCATAATATCCACGCAGCTTTGAAGTGTTATTTTTTAAGGTTAACTGGCAGGGAGATTGCATAAGGACATAGGGTGCACGTTGCAACAGCTTTTTTCCTGTTTATCGTAAAGCTAAGATGTCTTGCGCATATTTAATTGGATGGTGTGCTATAGGATACCTACGCAAGAGCCAGGTTTCCATTTATAATCTATTGCGTTTATTAACTGGTTGACATTGTGTATACATGTTCTTTGAGATCACGGTTACTCAAGTTGAATGACAACTGATTGCAACACTTGACAATTCGGCCCAACTAACATTAAACAATCTTTCTGCGAAGCATTTGCCGAACAAACGTAGCATACGCATAGCGAAAGCCCATATGTAGCTATATAGATAATTTGATTTGGGTACATATAATCTGCTTTATATGCAATGCAATCGCAATAGGTTAGTCTGTCACTATGACCTTTACTAAGGTGTCACTTAAGTTCGTTTTAGATCGGGGACATTTGGTGCAGCAACCTTTAGGCCTAGCAATTTGGGGAACTTCGGTATATGCATCTATTTTATGGTATAAAATGCAATTGTCGTATCTGTTTTTAATTCAGCTTTTATTAAGAATCTCAATTCAACTTGTAAAGAACTACAGAGCCAGTTAGCTTTAAATATTCCTGTCAATATTATTAGGCTGTTATTAGGCGTTACCAGATATTTTGAGAGAGATACTTGTTTTCTTGTTATTATTACCGTGAGTCTGTCTGAAATTATGAGTACATATATATATATATATATATATATATATATATATATATATATATATATATATATAATAAAGTACCTATTTCCTCAATTTCCCTGCCCTTGTATTGCCAGTAGAGCATAAATACTATATACAGTATCTCACAAAAGTGAGTACACCCCTCACACTTTAATAATAATAATAATAATGAATTCAACTTATATATAGCGCTTTTCTTCCAAGGAACTCAAAGCGCATTACACAAGTGAGGGAGAAAGCCCACCTCATCCACCACCAATGTGTAGCATCCACTTGTAAATCCACCCATTATTTTTTAAATATTTAATTATAACTTTTCATGTGAAAACACTAAAGAAATTACACTTTGCTACCATGGAAAGTAGTGAGTGTACAGCTTGTATAACATTGTAAGTTTGCTCTCCCCTCAAAATAACTCAACACACAGCCATTAAGGTCTAAACTGCTGGCAACAAAAGTGAGAACACCCCTAATGCCTGGCTCACACTACAGGAGTTTTACACACTTAAAAAAAATCTTTACAGATATTATTCCCTCAAATCTTAAACATGCTCAAACTACAAGATTAGAAAATTGTGGCGCATCACACACTACACAATGTTATTAAGATTATCTTGCCAGAGGAAGCGCCTCATGTGATCTACGCAGCAGATCGAAAGCGGGAAAGCGGATGTAATGGATATTGTAACACAAAAACTTTCTGTATCAATAATAATCATGTGAAAAAAAAGATAAATGAGTGTGGATGAGAAAATGGTTGGAGAGACGGCCTCAACATGGAATGTTTTGAAATTTCAGTCACTTCCGTCTCGTCGTAGACTCGTTTCCTATTGGTTGTTGTGACAGTACTGATGTAATCACAATTTTGCTCATCCCAATATTGATTGGGGCGAGCCCAATTTGTGTGAGAGCAGATCGGGAGGTGTAAGATTCGATCTATGAACGCCTCACATAAACTACCAGATAATCTGCGCCGAACATCGGAACCGATCAGAGATTTTTTCTCTGATTCTCAGGAAGGGGAAAATCTACATAAAACTCCTATAGTGTGAGCCAGGCATTAGTGAAAATGTCCAAGTTGGGTGTCAAGATTTTGTGTGGCCACCATTATTTTCCAGCACTGCTTTAACCCTCTTGGGCATGGAGTTCACCAGAGCTTCACAGGTTGCCACTGGAGTCCTCTTCCACTCCTCCATGACAACATCACAGAGCTGGTGGATTTTAGAGACCTTGCACTCATCCACCTACTGTTTGAGGATGACCCACAGATGCTCAATAGGGTTTAGGTCTGGAGACATGCTTGGCCAGTCCATCATCTTTACCCTCAGTAGGGCTGGGCGATATGGCCAAAAAATTATATCACGATATAAAATAGATATTTTTTCGATACGATATGTCTGACGATATATTGAAATATATATAGGACCTGCTGTGACTTCATTAAATCTAACTGTCAAGTCTGCTGTATTAACAAATAAAAATAATACATACAAAATTCAATTGATTGACCTTGATATATTTTTGCTTAGAGGTTTCAGGTAAAACTGAACTGCAAGCAATATGAAATACTCCTCATTTTTTGGACGTTTCTTTGTTTCAGAACAAAACCAGCTGTTATCGCGATATGTCGATATGGGATATTCTTCTCGATATTATTATCAAAAACTTGATATTGATAAATATTGAATTATCGCCCAGCCCTAACCCTCAGCATGTTTATTTATTTACTGCCCTGGGGCCCAGTTTCCAAAGGGAGGGGCTCATGCTCTGCTTCAGTATGTCACCGTACATGTTGGCATTCATGGTTCCCTCAATGAACTGTAGTTACCCAGTGCCGGCAGCACTCATGCCGGCCCTGACCATGACACTCCCACCACCATGCTTGACTGTAGGCAAGACACACTTGTCTATGTACTCTTAACCTGGTTGCCGCCACACACATTTGGCTCAGATGGTGTCAAGCAAGTTCATCTTGGTCTCATCAGACCACAGGACATGGTTCCAGTAATCCATATCCTTATTCAGCTTGTCTTCAGCAAACTGTTTGCAAGCTTTTTTGTGCATCATCTTTAGAAGAGGTTTCCTTCTGGGACAACAATCATGCAAACCAATTTGATGCAGTGGCAGCATATGGTTTGAGCACTGACAGGCTGACCCCCCACCCCTTCAACCCCTGCAGCAATGCTGGAGGCACTCATACGTCTATTTCCAAAAGACAATCTCTTGATATGAAGTTGAGCATGTGCACTCTACTTCTTTGGGTGACCATTGCAAGGCCTGTTCTGAGTGGTACCTGGCCTGTTAAACCGCTGTATGGTCTTGGCTAGTGCTGCCGTGAGTAGTCGACGTAATTGACCATGAAAATTAGACGACGGCAATGCTTTTGTCTGTGTCATTTTACAATTGAGTGCCTATTTATTTTTGGTCTCCCATCTCAAATGGCTCACTCTAATGCACCTCCACACCAGTTTGTGCGTGCCCCTGCTGGTTAATCTGCTATCCTCTTTCCCCTCCCCCCGCCTTTACTGCTTTGATATGAAAAATGGCAGAGGCAGGTGAGTCCTCCGAATCAAATCAGAGAATTAGCACTAGACATAAAAGCTTCCAAAGTATGGGAGTATTTCAAGTCATCTGGTAACAAAAGAGTGGTCTGTACACTGTCAAAGTTCACATGCTTATCACGGGAGCACAACCACGATGCACAAGCACCTAAAAAGGAAACACACAGGAGTTGTGGAAGATGTGCCTGCAGTAAAAAGGAAAGAGAACGCAAATATGGTAGGTCTTTTTCACAGCGAATGTTCTATTGTTGAAACTGAGGAAACAAATTTCCGGTCTGTAGTAATAGCGTCGCCAATGGACGTTGAACAAGTTTATTTTCACCTCTTTAACGTTGCCAAACATTTGTTTGTGCTATGTGTTAAGAATTATAGATGTCGACTCCATAACAAAACAAAATAAAACAGAGAAGAGCTACAAGTTTTGACGTTATAAGATTAGTCTTAATTCATTTAGATGTTATTGATAGTCAATTTGTAGATGCATTAGACTATTGAAATAGTGTTACCACATTTTCTACCATAAAACACATTTATTGGGCCCTATCTTACGCCCAGCGCAATTGACATTTTACACAAACGCATGTATCATTCCTATCTTGAACCTGAAGCATATGGGACTTTTCCCTCCACAGACACGCGCTGGTAAATTAGGGAATGAACTTGCGTTCATTGGGCGGTTCAGCGAAAAAAGAAGAGGCGTGTTCCGGCGCAAATGTTCCCTGGTGCTATCTTGCAGTTCCCGAAAACAATTCCGCCAGGAAAAACCTGGTTAAAAGTCAGTGGCGTGTTTTTCAGGTGCTATTTTAAGTGCACATGGTTGGCCATAATGTAGCGTGTGCACAACGCGCATACACTATATTGCTCCTCTCATCAACACAAATGCAGCAGTTCCAATTATTGCAATACATAATTAGAAGGAAAATATTACCACACGAGGGAAATCATTGTTTGTGTCTGAAGAGGGGAAAAAATAACCATAAATCTAGTGTACACATTTACCCATATTATTCAGAATGAATTATTCGCACTGATGTACATCAACTGCAAGGAAACCCATTCAATCAACATACAAGTCATTTGCAATGCTAATAGTAAAATCACCCATGTCTTCGCGAATTACCCTGGCTCAAGCCACGACTCATTTTTGGCAAACTCTGCTATATTTGATGGGATTCCCCGCTTGGATGGGTGGCAGTGAAGGGGACAATGCTATCTGTTAAAGACATGGCCGAGGATGACACCATTTGATGCCAGCAACAATGCGTGAAATGCTGTTTAATCGAAAACATACACAAACATGCAGCATAGCCCAATGGAACGAACATTTAGTGATGTACGAATCACGAACGATTCGTTCTTTTTGAACAAATCTTTTTAGTGAACTGGGTGTACGGAATCACTGCTATAAAAGATTTGTTCACTTAATGAATCACTTCTGCAAGAGAAAATTGTAGCCTATGGGTGAAATCCGAATCAAAAACTTTTATAACTTAGTAGATGTCATCACCATGCCCTGAATAAATAGATGCCCACACTTATCATAATCCACACACTGCAGCAGAAATCAAACTCGTCTTCATAATCTTTGTCATAAAGGCTTTATTGTCGCGGATTTGAAAGGGAATACTGAGTCTTGTGTCGCGAGAGTGCGCAAACTGTCTCTACACAGCGATGTTATTGGCTGTTCTTCACAACTTTTATTATAAAAATATTTTCATCTAAACATACTAAATGAGAATAAAACTTGATATTCGTCAATCTATTTTATTTCCCTTGAAAAGTCAAGAGTGTATGGCTGCAGCCTGGAGCCTCCCGTCTCATGCCCTCTCGTCTCATGCCCTCCCGCCTGGTGCGGTGCCCGAGCTTCTACTTTTCAAGCTAAAAGCTCACGTCCGGTCCGCTATTCTTCCTACTTTGGTGTTTTTTAACTAAACAGTAACTAAAATCACACAAATTAATAAACTACTTAAAAATATCTGTCTGTAAGATAAATGCAGACTATCATGCTAATAAATAACATACTTTAAAAAAGTCAAAAAGTAAAAATCGTATTTTACATGGGTTTAACAGCAAGGTTTCAGAGTGGTTAAGGTTAGGGTAAGGGTTTGGGTAAGGCTTATGGTTAATATATGGTTAAACTATATTTATGGCTATTCTTGTAAAAATCGTATTTTACATGGGCTTAACAGCAAGGTTTCAGAGTGGTTAAGGTTAGAGTTAGGGGTTGGGTAAGGCTTACGGTTAAATACATTTCTGGCTAACCTTGTTAATTTAACAATTTAAAAGATTTTCAATTGATTGCAACAAACAAACTCACAAATTTAAATGTGACTTAATATGAATTTACATGTGAAAATAATTCGCGATTTCGTATTTTTGACCGTCTGAACTTACTGTTTGACACGCCTGGGCATGAGACGAGAGGGCATGAGACGGGAGGGCATGAGACGGGAGGCTCCAGGCTGCAGCCATACCTGAGTCTGAAAAGTACATGTGAATATTTTCAATGTGTATTACATAAGTCTTTATTAACACCACGTGAGACAGAAGTGCGTGCATGCATACATGCAGCCAGTTGTAAACGTCAAGATGAGTGAACGGCAACAAAGGAGCAATATTTGTACCGTTTTCACCAAAATACATCACAAATATTGCCAAGTGCACTACTTGCAAAATAAATTTGTCAACCCGTGGAGGATCAACAGAAAATCTCCACAGACATTTAAATTTTTGTGTTCATAGCTTAAAAAATTAAATGAGTGCACTGCTTTCATGGTAAATAGTAAGGTCACATCATGGGCACAAAATGGAATTAAGCAGTTTGACTAAAAGATTCATTAACCGAATCAGTGATTCGAAAGATTCAAATCTTTTAAATGAACTGTACTGAATGATTCAGTTCACTTTAGTGATTCGGAATCCCCATCACTACGAACATTAGGCACACTGAAAATGCGCGTCGGGAGTTTGGATAGGACAGGAGGCACTTTAGACTACTCTAGTCGCAGCATTCTTTGTGGCTTGTTTTGTTTCACACAACATGTCCATAAATCATGGATGTGTTGATGAAATAAATTAGGAAATATTAGAGGACTTAAGGAGACGTGATGTTGAAATGCATGTGCCGTTGCTTGGCACTTAACCCAAATGCCCTAGAGCTTATTTGACAGAATAGTGAGGCAAGCAAAGTAATCTCGCTATAATGTTAGATTACATTGCAAAAATATCAGTGAGAGTGAGCCCAAAACATTGAAAAGTATGTCTTGTGACATTTCTTTATTTACATTTTGTAAAAAATAAAAAAATCAATAATCCGCCATTATAATAGCAATCCGCCATGGAACATGCCGCGTGCTCTTAAAAGGAATGTGAGATGACGCTCTGATTGGTTTATTGCACATTACGCCCAAACCACACCTATGATTAATGAAGCTACTTCAGACCTACCGATTTTAGATTTGCGTCGGGCGCAAGAGTAATTTATCACACCGGTAAAATAGCAACAGCGCCCGGCACCCTCCCACAAAGTTTGATACTTGCGTTTCAGATCGTTAAAATAGGGCCCATTATCAGCTGAATGAAATTATAGCATTATCAGCTGAATGAAGTTATAGCAATTATAGCATTTATGCCATTGATCCCCTACATTATATTTTACCCCAGTGTACACAATAGGAGCTTATAACACTACTAGCGAAATGGAAGTTTGCCACCTATGACACCTTCCGTTGATAGGAATGCAGAAGTGTAAAAAATACCTATTATTAATGAATAGGCGAGCTTGTCTGTACTGTTAATTAAATCTTGAGAAGTACAATGACTGTCTTAGATGTTAAACAGGCTACTTTAGCAGTAATATTTTCAACCCCGCCATGCACGCAAGTGTAAACGCGAGCAGCATAGCTGTGTGCCTGCCTGCTATCAGAGCGATACATTATTAGGCAGAGCTAGGCGGCGGAGCTAAGCTAAGCGTAGTAGGCTAGTCCAGACTCTGACTAATATGGTATAGCTTAATGGAAATGCAGATACGTATGCCTAGATTGTTAATACATAGTGTTTTTGAAGAGTTTCCTTAATGAGCTTCTAACAAAAGTAAACGGATATTAGCAATGGGCTCTACATCAGTAGGCTAATTGTGTATTTATTTGGTAACATTTAAGTTATTTATATTGTTTATTGCACAGGTGACATTTTATGTTTTGGCCATTCAGTTGAGTTCAAAATAAAATGGATACAACGAAATAACAAACACTTGATTTTTTTTTTTAATAGTCGAAAGATTAGTCGTTAGAAAATTAGTCGTTAGTGGCAGCACTATTCTTGGCCATCGTGCTGCAGCTCAGTTTCAGGGTCTTGGCAATCTTCTTATAGCCTAGGCCATCTTTATGTAGAGCAACAATTCTTTTTTCAGATCCTCAGAGAGTTCTTTGCCATGAGGTTCCATTTTGAACCTTCAGTGACCAGTATGAGGGAGTGTGAGAGCGATAACACCAAATTTAACACACCTGCTCCCCATTCACACCTGAGACCTTGTAACACTAACGAGTCACATGACACTGGGGTGGCAAAATAGCTAATTGGGCCCAATTTTGAGATTTTCACTTAGGGGTGTACTCACTTTTGTTGCCAGCGGTTCAGACCTTAATGGCTGTGTTGAGTTATTTTGAGGGGACAGCAAATTCACACTGTTATACAAGCTGTACAGTCACTAATTCACATTGTAACAAATTGTAATTTCATCAGTGTTGTCATATGAAAAGTTATAATAAAATATCTACATAAATGTGAGGGGTGTACTCAACTTTTGTGAGATACTGTAGTGAAACTATATGCAATTTATTTTTAAAGATAAAGGGCAGTGTTTCCACAATATCAAACCAGTTACTTCCCTAGACTCATGCCTTTGTAGATTTTTTTGTACTCAGTGTTCAGTTTAAATTAAGTTAAATACTTGTATTAGCACAATTATTAATTTTCCTATAGCCTTAGAGCCACTGTGCTAATGCTAATAGGAATTGACTGGTAAACTACTGGTAATAGGAATCTACTGGTAAAATACTGGTAAATTGTAATTTAAGTCAAAGGACATGGTTTGCAAAACAATTTTAGATTATGAGAAGGATAAAAAGAAATAGTCTTTTAAATTTTTTTGAAGACTGGTCAATACTACATTCTGGTTATAAACCCATTACAATATAGGTTGGCATGTGCAAACTTTTCTCTAAGTATTATAAGATGAAACTTTACTCCTTTTATATTTCTGTAATTTTTATTTAAGGCTAATATGAAGACATCATTTGGTGAGCCGGACCCAGAAAGCTTTTGAAATCCTAACTTGTTTGAAGCCAAAGGCAGCATCATGCATTGTGTCTGGTGAAACCCAGACCATTTTGTTTTTTACCTAACTATTGAGAGTATAGACACATCCACTGAGCAGTGATGGATTTGGACAGACCCAGCATGGATATTGCGGTGCAATGGCCCTTATTGGATGCAAAATGTAAGATGCACCACCACCAGAACCTGCGTAGGAAGCTCAGGCCTATACGTATCCTGGGTTTTGTGTTCAGCCTGGTAGCTATAAGCACCATCTCCTTTTCCTTCAGTGCCTTGACCTGGAACTCAGAGTCCCACGCTGAACCGCTTCTGCCGAAAGAAGACATGGTTCAGTCTGGCCCAGCTCCCCATAGGACATTACTTTCCACTCAGCACAAGCAGGACCCAAACATCTCAGTCGACATGCCTGTGGCCATGAGATTATCGGAGGCCAGTAATGAAACCCAGGGGGGGGACTACCCCACAGACTTGTTCACTCCAGAGGAGAGGCGCCAGGGTGCTGTGGTTCTCCATATGTTTGGAATGCTATACATGTTCATCTCTTTAGCCATTGTTTGCGATGAGTTTTTTGTGCCTGCACTGACAGTCATCACAGAGAAGCTGGCCATCTCTGATGATGTGGCAGGGGCCACCTTCATGGCAGCAGGTGGGTCAGCACCCGAGCTCTTCACTTCTGTCATCGGTGTATTTATCTCCCATAGCAATGTGGGAATCGGGACCATTGTTGGCTCGGCTGTCTTCAACATTCTCTTCGTCATTGGAATGTGCGCAATCTTCTCCAGGGAGATTCTTAACCTGACCTGGTGGCCCCTCTTCCGTGACGTATCGTTCTACATAATGGACCTGATCATGCTCATCTGTTTCTTCCTGGATAACTTAATCTCATACTGGGAAAGTATTGCTTTGCTCTCAGCCTATGCAGCCTATGTGATTTTTATGAAATTCAACTCCAACGTGGAGGGCTTTGTGAAAGGCTGCATGAACAAGAATCAAGTGGTGGAGGTGGAGGTGCAGCCAAAGGTGAGTTGGTTCATCTATTTCCTCCTGCATTTTTATCTTGATGTCTCTTTGCTCTCAGAGCTTTATGACCATTTCTTCAACCATTATAATATGAATGGAGCCATCTAAGTTAGTTAAACATGGTATTGTAAACCAAGATTGTGAGAAATTCCCCGGGACTCTCACTTGTAAATTGTATACACACTTCATTGTAGGTTTTCATTTTACCTTTATTTAGCCAGTTCCTCATAATACCTGCATATCTAAATGCTGTTATATTATTATCATTCTATACATTTAGCAGTTAGAGTATCACATCACAGGCTTATGTAGTATTGCACAAAAATTCTACCAAAAAAGAATGCAACCAAATAATAATTACATTAACAGGCAACGGAGAGATTTTATGGGATACTGTCCTCAACCCCCACCATCCTGCTGCACAATCTAGTCTCACACACGTCAAATAAATGTATAGTAAATAAACTGCTTAAAAATAATAAATAATAATAAATTAAATAATTGTAATATTAGGTTAGTATTTGACAGGCTTCAATTGAACTCACCAAGGGATATTGTATACTACGGAATATGTTTTAAATGTGGTATTAAAAATGCCAGGTGTGTGTTGTTATCCCTTTTGATGAACGATTTTTCAATTCAGGTACATCTGCCAAACTTCCTACACTATGTCCTAATAATGCAGAGGTATATATCCAGTGTTAAGCGAACACTGTTAGTGTGGACCTATAAAGACAGTGAAACTGGTGTTGAATTCTAGCACTGTGTACACAAAAATGATCTGTGAAGAAAAGTACTGGCAAAAAATTACCAGGGCCCGTATTTATCAAGCTTCTCAAAGTACCATTTTAGTCTTAAGTGCTGAGAATTCACAAAACTTTCTCCTACTCTCAAACTTAAGTATAAAAGCAATTTATCAAAATCTTACTCTCCCAGTTATTTAAGACAGCTTGTGAGGTCTCTTAAGTGGTTAGGAGCTAGTAGGGGCTGGTGATGGCACTGAGGAGACAGAGACGTGCAAAAATCTTTTAGGAGAAGAAGAATGTTTTGGAATTGTTTGACGACGCGCAGATAATTAAATGGTATTGTTTGGAGCAGCTGTGGTCGGTGGATCGTAATTGGGGAGGACAGGCTCGTATTACGCTTGGGACCGGAGTGAATGGAATGGTGCGCAACGCACAAAACCCAGTGTGCAAAACAAAAAACACTGGATTTTGTGAGTTGCGCACCATTCCATTCACTCCGGTCCCAAGCGTAATATGAGCCCGTCCTCCCCAATTAAGATCCACTGACCGCGGCTGGTTTGGACAGAGCAGGCATTATCTTCATCAGCGACTGATTGAGGGAGGTCATTTCACCAGTGACTTTAGGCAGCAATGCATTTTCAGATGAATTGAAGGTGGTGATGATTTCGTTTCCTTCGTTTCCTTGCAACAGGAAAAATGCAGCAATGCAATGCTCATGATTTGGGCCATCACAACCATCCATAATCCGAATTGTCATGGAAACAATTATGACACAGCTCCACACATTGCCACGTGTTTCATTGACTTCCCAACAACACTCCGCATAATCCAACAGAAGCAAACACAATTCATGCAAATAGCCGGCTTCCCAAGAGTAGTAGGCGCAATGGATGGCACTTATATAAAGACCATTGCTCCCAGCTTCAATGAGAATGTTTATATGAACAGGAAGACAAAGTTGTATCACAGCATCAACACACAAGTTGAGTTTAATGCAGACTACAACATTTTGGATTTGGTACCCAAATGGCCTGGGTCTATGCATGGGATATTGAATGAAAGTGGCCTGAAGAAGCTGTTTGAAAGGCACTTTCTGCTGCCGGTGTGTCATTTAATAGGAGATAAAGGATACCCTGGCTACTCACCCCTTTCCATATGCCACTGCAGAAGCCCAAATTAATTACAACAGGTAGCATATTTTGTAAGCTATTTATACACAATTGTTTCATAGTTTATTAATACAACACTGTATCCTAATATAGGCGATAAGTATGGTTCCAATGTCATATCCCTTCACAAGGCACATCGTATCATACAAATTGTGATGGAGAGGGATTGGCCAGTGGAAGCAAATACTCCATATTCTACACTCAGAAATTTGACTAATTGCACAAGCAGTAGTGTTTCTTCTTCCCTCCAGTTTTGTTTTCTTTTGGAATCCATGGTGGATATGATTTACCTCATTAACTGAGAGTAGGCCCTGATATTTTTACCAACTGTACAGGAAACTTAGCCTGACAAGCCAAACCCACATCAAGATGTTGGGTCTGGGAACTCACCATTGGCAGTGCTCAATTTGAGGGGCGGGGTAAACGGTTGTCTTTCAAATTCCCTCTGCACCCAATAGGAGAGTGCTACAACCAACCAGAGCAAACAAAGTATCCGGTCGGAAAAACTCCAAACACATCTTCCTTTTGTAAGAATGACTTCTTATAATCTTCTCAAAGAGAAGATTAACTCCAAGTCTACCAGAGTTGCAGCCAAAGCCGATTCGAAAGACCGCTGTTCGCCAGCAGCAGCAACCATTTCTTTGTTTTCCCATAATTACGTTAAGCCCGCCCATCAACTCTATATACGATGTGATTGGCCTGACCAGAAATCATTTTTTCCAGCTCGCAAGCCAGCGGAGAGTTGCTAGACTGACCCTAGCTGCAAATAATATTTGCTGCCGCTAGGGTGCGTCTAGATTTCTAGGCTACAGGAAACTAGTTTTTGAAAACATGAATTAGATTATATGCCAACATATTTAGGGTGTTTTTACGTTTCAGCTGCACGTTTTGCTATTAGGCGATATTTGTCATTCTTTTATGTTGCCCCTGCACATTTTGTTTTGTGGATTCAGGTGCGAACATTCCACACATTCCATAGCGTTCAAAATTATATTGAAACCTTCAGTTAAAGGGATACTTCACCGATTAGCATTAAGCTTTATATCAGTAGAAACCTGGTAGTATTTTAGAATTAACTGGGATCAATCCCTTATACCCCCCTGGGATGTAAAGTCTCTGTACTGGTTTGAGGAACAAGAGCCCTTGCAACTAGAGGAGCGAACCCTGACTGATGCTAAGGAGCAAGAGCCTGGGCAGACACAGCTGTGGCGGACTGGTGGTGTCAGTGCTCTCGCTGTGCGCATATAGACACAGATAGAGTCCTATTGCTGTCGTGAATTTTAGCAATGTCATTTTCTCCTTGAAGAAATCGCTGAATCTGTTGAGGAAACGGACCCACCAGTATGTGTAACACAGCACACTAGCTTTAATCCACCCATGGATAGGGGTGTCTTAGAAACCTATTT